>CAKNYM010051260.1:222727-250290 GCA_932195095.1 Andricus curvator | reverse complement strand
CCCCCCCCCCCCTTGACTGTACCTAATTTATAGTTTTCAGAAATAATGAGATATGGGACTTAAGGGCATGCTCTTCGGTGACCACGTGACCAAACCAGTCCTTGGTTATGAAATTTTTTTTAGTGTTCACCATGTCCAAACGCAGTGATATATCGCTCTAAAAATTTGGAATATAGGAAATGAGACAATAAATTGCGTTTGTATATTTAGTTTCAGTAATAATTTTGAAAAAATTAGCCATGTAAAAAATAAATGTGTAAAATTATTTTCATTTTTTTTTGGTGCTCACTCCGTCCACACGGATTGAGATATCGTGTTTAGAATTTAAGCGATAATAAAAAGCACTAAAGAGCGTTCGCATACATCTATATGTTTATAATTTCAAAGAAATTTCATTTATAAATTGATAAAATAGGATATTACCAATCGAGTTGTAGCGCACTTTGCAGGTAATATTTGTTTTGATGCATTTCAGATTTTCTAATTCACGCATGTTGATAACTGACACAAATTTTGGACTAAATCGTCTAAACATTAAAAAAAATCAATATAAACAATAACATTTGCACATTCATTGCAAATGAGCAAATAAGTATCTGCACACACGTAACCGGTCATTATTTTCGGAGCAGTTTTAGCAATTTCTAGCAGAGAAAAAAAGAAACTTTCAACGTCGGTAAAGTAGAGATCACATGACCAAGCTCGGTTATGAAATTTTACACATTTTTTACATGGATAATTTTTTTCAAAATTATTACTGATAATAAATATATAAACGCAATTTATTGTCTCATTTCCCATGTTCCAAATTTTGAGAAGGATATATCATTGCGTTTGGACATGGTGAACACCAAAAAAAATTTCATAACCAAGGACTGGTTTGGTCACGTGATCACCGAAGAGCATGCCCTTAAGACTAATGGTTGTTGTATTCAAGATAATACATGCTTTAGAACGTGAAAACCTCATTTTCAAAGTTCTATGATTTTTCCTCGACCAATTTTTTATTTTCCCTATATTTTCAACATAGGATCTTTTACTAACAAAATGAAACAATATTTTATATACAAATTCAAAATATTCAAATTTATTTATTTTAAACCAAAAAAAGTGACTTTTCTACAATAAAAGATGACTTTTTAGGAAAATACTTAAATTTTCTAAGAAAAAATTAAATGTTGAACTAAATAATTGAATTTTAAACCTGAAAAGATTAATTCTCAACGAAAAAGTGTAATAGTTGATTTCAAAATCAAAAAGACGAATTTTCAACAAAAGATTTTTCAATCATGAAAGAAAAAAAAGTTCACCTAAATTGTTGAACCTTAAAGTCAAAAGACGAATTTTGTATACAAAAATTGAATTGTCAACCAGAAACTAAGAATTTTCAGCAAAAAAATTAATTTTCAACAAAATAGTTAAATTTACAACCAAAGAGATGAAGCTTCATTAAAAAAAAAATGTCAACAGAATAGTTCAACTTTTACTCACGCAGTTGAGTTTTTAATTTAAAAATATCAGTTTTCAACAAAATAGTCCAACTTCAACCAACAAGATTATTTTAAACTAAAAATATGAATCTTCAACAAAAAAATAATTTCTTAACAAAGTGGTTCACACAAAATTTTCAAACAAAATAGTTGACTCATCAAGCAAAGAAGATTAATTTTCAACCAAAGAGTTGTATTTGTATCCAAAAAAGATGAAATTTCTACTAAAACAGATGAATTTTTGAATCAAAAGGACAAATTTTCGAACAAAAAGGATTTGAATTTGTATCTAAAAAAGATTTCAGTTTGACTTTTCAACATCAATATATGACTTTTAAATAAGAAGTTAATTTTTTACGAAGCTACATGAATTTTTAAACCCAAAAAGTCGAATTTTCAACAAAACAGTTGAATTTTCAACCAAAAAGGATCACTTTTTAACAAAATTATTGAATTTTCAATCAAACAATTGCATTTGCATCCAAGAAAGATCAAATTTCTACTAAAATAGATGATTTTCTTTATCAAAAAGATAAATATTTAAAAAAATAGTTGATTTTTTATCCAAAAAATATTTAAATTGATTTTTCAACATAAAATGTGAATTTTTCTCAAAAGCTAAATTTTCTACGAAATAGTTGAATTTTCAACAGAACAGTAGATTTTTGGACCAAAAAGGATGACTTTTTAACAAAATTATTAAATTTTCAACCAAAGAGTTGCATTCATATCCAAGAAAGATGAAATTTCTACTCAGACAGATGAATTTTTAAATAAAAAAGATTCGAAAAAATCAGTCGAATTTTCATCCAAAAAAGATTTCAGTTGATTTTTCAACAAAACAGTTAAATTTTGACTGGAAAGGATGACTTTTCAACAAAATTATTGAATTTTCAACCAAAGAGTTGCATTCTTATCCAGAAAGATGAAATTTCTACTAAAGCAGATAAATTTTTAAATCAAAAGGACAAATTTTCAAACAAAAAGGATTTGAATTTGTGTCTAAAAAAGATTTCAGTTTGACTTTTCAACATCAATATATGACTTTTAAATAAGAAGTTAATTTTTTACGAAAGTACATGAATTTTTGAACCCAAAAAGACGAATTTTCAACAAACCAGTTGAATTTTCAACCAAACAGGATCTTCAATCAAACAGTTGCATTTCCATTCAACAAAATGAAATTTCTACTGAAATAGAGGATTTTCTTAAATCAAAAAGATAAAAATTTAAAAAAAATAGTTAAATTTTTATCCAAAAAATATTTTAATTCATTTTTCAACATAAAATGTGAATTTTTCCCAAAAGGTGAATTTTCTACGAAATAGTTGAATTTTCAACAGAACAGTAGATTTTTGGACCAAAAAGGATGACTTTTTAACAAAATTATTAAATTTTCAACCAGAGAGTTGCATTCATATCCAAGAAAGATGAAATTTCTACTCAGATGAATTTTTAAATAAAAAAGATTCGAAAAAATCAGTCGAATTTTCATCCAAAAAAGATTTCAGTTGATTTTTCAACAAAATAGTTAAATTTTGACCAAAAAGGATGACTCTTTAACAAAGTTATTGAATTTTAAACCAAAGAGTTGCATTCTTATCCAAAGAGAGATGAAATTTCTACTAAAGCAGATGAATTTTTGAAGAAAAAATACAAATTTTCAAAAAAATAGTTGGATTTGCATCCAAAGAAGATTTCAATTGATTTTTCAACAACAAAACATGAATTTTTCTCAAGAGGTGAATCTTCTACGAAATAACAAATTTTTCAAGCAAAAAATTGACTTTTTAACAAAATTGTTGAAATTTCAAACAAATAATAAAATTTATAACTGTAAAAAAAGAAACATAAATACATCACTCTTCGGCTCATTAGGGACAAAAATAAGAAGTCTGTTTTTTAATTGTAAATCTTTTTTAATGCTCTTTTTGCAGAAAATTATTCAGGAAAATTTGATAAAAATTTTTTTAAATTGAGATACTAAACTCATGATTTGTTCCAATCTGCAGGGTTTGCTTAGGAATACTTTGAGAATTCTTTTAATTGAGTCTGAATAATTTTACCTGCATTTCTTGAAAGGAATCTAATTATTAATATTTTCTCAAAAAGAATGCATTATATATTAGCAATTTTAGAAATATATTTCAAAATTTTTAGATTGTTTCTTTTACTATTTGGAAAATGTAATAATCTAAATAAATTGGTTCAGAATCATCCATAAATATGTATTTTCCTCTTTCTCAAGAAATTAGAGCTATAGTTTTTTTATATTCATTAGAAATTAGAAACCATTTTTAAAATAATTAATCTACAAATAAATTCTATAAATTACAACCAAAATTAAGGAAAGTACAGCTTTTTCTATTATTTGGACGAATTTTGTACTTTCTTGTGTTTTATTGTGTATTAAAGTATTTTATTGTATTTTTAATTTCCTACAAGAATTTACAAAAAAGGTTTTGCAGCCAAAAAGTTGTTCTTTGTCGACCTAGGATGACAAATATTTAGAATATTGCAATGAGATAATTTCAAATTAATGTGTGTATGATCGCTATTGCAAAAAAGCTTCTATGTTTAAACTTTAAATAAATAGTAGAATTTAAAAAGACAATAATGAATAATTGTTAATAAAGAACAAAAACCTTATATTTAAAGTTTTTTTTTTCAAATATATAGCAATAGATTGGTCGAAAAAGAACAACTTTTTGACTACTGATAAAAATTGAACAATTGAGAAAGAATTGATCAAATTTCAGTTGAAAATTCAAAATGTTACATTCAACGTCTTTTAATTAACAATGTTTATATTGAAAACTGTTAAAAGCTTTAATTTTATACGCGTAAATTATTGAGCGTTTGAATTAACAATATTTTAAAATTAAAAAGTTGGTAATTGTTTAATTTTTATTTGCAGTCCAAAAGTTGTTCTTTTTCGACCTAGGATTAAAAAAAAAGATAACATTGCAAAGACATAATTTTAAATGACGTATGTGGTGTCCATTCGTTTGCTATATATTTGAAAAATAAAATTGAGACGTAAGATTTTTTGTTCTTCAATAATGATTATTCATTATCATCTTATAATATTCTACCATTCCTTTAAAGTTTAAACATAGAATCCTAGGTCGAAAAATACCAACTTTTTCGCTGCAAAACTGGTAAATTCCTGCATATTCTTGTATTCGTACTTTTTTCAAAAATTCTTGTCGAAAATTATGTAAAACTTCATAAAAAAAAACTTAAAAAAAAAAAGCTTAAACTTAAGAAAAAAATAAACTTCATATCATAAACAGTATGCAATAAAATACAAAAAAGTACGAAATTCGTCGAAATAATAGAAAAAAGTTGTACTTTTCTTTAATTTTGGTTATAATTTATGGTATTTAATTTTAGATTCCTGTAAAAATGGTTTTAGTTTTTTGTACTTTTTTGTAAAAATTTTTCCACCAGGGTTGTGCCTTTCTACAATAAACTACCAGTATTAACAACATAATTTTCAGTAAAGTTTTCCAACATTTCATCTTTTGTGAAATCTTTTATTTTTTGTAAAGAATTGTAATTTTCTACAATAATTAACGCAAAGTTAAAAGATTTTTTATGTCGTCAAACACCCAAATTAAAGAAAAATATAGAATCCTGTTATACAAATTTTTGAATTGTAGAAACTTATACTTTATTGTTAATTTTTGTTTACTTCACTACGAGAAAATACAAGAAAAAATTAGCTGTTTGTATTTCATTGTATTTTTTTGTTAAATTTTGTACTTTTTTTGCAAAAAAGTACATGATTTAACAAAAAATTACAGTTTTAGAAATGTTGTACTTTCTAACAGTCTTTCCCATAGTCGCCTCTTTTCCACTTTTCTAAGAATATTTGTTTTTTTCGGTTATCAAAAATTTTCCCCTTTTTCTCGATTCTTCAAATAAATTTTTGTTTTAGTTTAAAATTTTACTATTTCGTTCAAAGTTTAATTATTTTGTTGATAATGCAACTTTTTCGTTAAAAACTCGTATTTTTGGTAAAAAATTCAACAACTTGATTGAAAATTGTACTGCATTGTTAAAAATTTATCTTTTTGGTGGAAGATTCATCTCTTTGGTAGAAAATTTAACTATTTCGTTGAAAATTCGTTTATTTTTTTGATGAAAATTAACTTTTTCCAATTAAAAATGTAGCTATCGTATTTCTAGTTAAAATTTTATCTTTTTTAGTTGAAAATTCAACTATTTCGATAAAATTGATCTTTTTTAGTTAATAATTCATCTTTAGAATGCATAATTTAACTAGTTTCTTTTCAAACAAGAATATAAATTTTCCATTATTGGTTGAAAATTTATATTTTTAATTAGAAATTGATCTATTCTATTTGAAAATTCAACTATTTTGTTGGAAATTTATATTTTTCATTGAAAATTGATCTATCCTATTTGAAAATTCAACTAATTTGTTGACAATTTTTCTTCTTTTTTTGATTTAAACTGTTTTTTTATTTTAAATTAAAATATATTTTCGTTGAAATATCAAGTATTATAGGTTCCGTTGAGAATTCATCTTTTCGGTTTAAAAATTGAACGGTTTTGTGGAAAATTCATCTTTTTGATAAAAATGCATAGCATTTTTTATTTTTATTATTTTTCAACTGTGAGAAGTCGCGAACTGAACTCCTACGCTGCAACCCGACGTACAATAGTGCAAGTTGGGTGGCCACATACAGAATGTAACGAATAATGAATGATAAAGTAATAATTAATTAAATTATTATTATTTTCTATCATCACTCAACACATTTCACGTGCATGAATCAAATAACTTGATGAGAAATTAATGATACACTCAAAGTTGAATTGGTATGTGTTGGGTTATTACTCACTTTGTCCATTAGCGTTTTACCGCACACCTCGCGAAGGAATTACATGGTAATCGCGTTAATTTTACTCTTGTCCTTTTCTTAGTAGGTCCAGGTCTCGCTAGCGTACAGCACAGTCTGTATAAAAATAGAATTATATATTGCCCCTTTAGCTTTATCTGATATCTTTTTACTTCGTATAATGGATCCTGCTCTACTGATAACCTTCTTACCCTCGTTTATACGCCCATCTAACTCTCCATGTATTTTGTCGTCATTTGTGAATAGGCTACCAAGCTATACGTACTTATCAACTTGTTCTGTTCTCTCATTGTTTAGGACAATGTTGTATATTGTATTCTCACCTTTTCCTTCGAACACCATCATTTTTGTTTTATTTACGTTAATTTTTAAGCCCATGTTCTTCATGCTCGTATTAAGTTTATTCAACATTCTTTGCAAGTCCTCGATCGATTCTGCCATAAGAATCTTGTCATCTGCGAAAGCTAACCCACGTACCTTCACTGCCCCGAGATCCACACCTTCTTCGTCGAAGAGGGCCATTCTTAGACACTTGTTCATGAATATAATAAATTATAAAGAGCCATGAGGACATAACGCATCCTTGCCTAACACCTTGAATAAAATTGAAACAGTTAATCTGTTTCACATTTACCCTTTCTTCAAATTCCATCATGTTATTTGTAGTTTCTTAAATTTGTCCAAAATCCTTTGAAATTCCTTCAAATCTCTTGAAATCATTTCAAAAATGAAAGATGTTTAATTACTAAATGTTATGAATGAAGCAATTTTAAGTCATTCAAAAGTTAATTAGGTTTTCAACAACAATCAGTGCAAGATTCTTGACATATTTTGGTACCCCACTCTTTTTACATTCTCATCAGAGAAGGCATTAGAATTGTGTAAAATTTGACCCCCTCCGTTTTTGTCAAATGTCCACGTTTTGAGACATTCTGAACCCAAAAAACAGGTTTTCGCGAATTTGCCTGTCTCTGTCTGTATGTATGGATGGGGGGGGGGGGGGGGTGTATGTAGATTTTTATTTTGTTAGCACGATAACTTTCGAAAGAATTGACAGGTTGGATTGGGCTTTGGTACACTCTTTAAGTGTCCTAAACTGAAGGTCAAGTTAGTTAGCTAGCCATTTTGGATGAAAATTCAAAAAGTGAGCGCTTTTTCAAAATTTTTGAGACCACTTTTTTTCAAATTTGAAAATTCGATGTATGAATATTCGTAGTACTCAAAAAGACAAACAATTTATGTCCATAATTTTTTTCGATAAAACAAAAATAACTGGAGTTATAAAATTTACAAAATTCCAAAAAACAAACGAAAATGATTATTTTAAGCCAAACAATGCACGATATGAAAAAAAATGCAAAGGAGAAAAATGTTTATTTTCGAACACCCTACAATACTGTTACAAGAATTTTTTCAATTTTTTCGAAAAATCGAAAATTCAAATTTTTATCGCACAAAAAAATAATGAAAAATAAAAAATTCCATTTTGCGGTCAAAATATACAAGATATGAAAAAAATGGTGAGACGAACAGTGTGCATATAAAAAAGATCTACAAATTTGTTACTGATCACTTTTTGATAGGATGCGTAATTTTTGTTTTAGTCGTAAAAAAATAGCATTAAAAATAGAAAAATTAAATGTTTGAAAAAACGCAAGGTACGTAAAAAGATGAATAGACAAAAATTGTGCATTCAAAAAAGATATACAAATTTATCAACAATCACTTTTTGATAGAATCCATAGTTTTTCTTTTAATCTTAGAAAATAAAATTAAAAATGAAAGAATCACATTTCTGGAAAAACGACACAAGCTATGAAAAAAATTAATAAACAAAAGTTGCTCACACAAAAAACAGCTATAAAAATTTGTCATAAATAATTTTTTTAAAGAATCGTAGTTTTTGTTTTAATCATGAATAATCGTATTGAAAATAAAAAAATTACAATTTTGGAAAAACCACGTTAGAGACTAAACAAAATTAATAGACAAAAGTTGTTCAACCAAAAATGATCTACACATTTTTTATCAACTTTTGTTATAAAAATTTTCTTTGAAACACTTTACGCTAGGATGCGTATTTTTGCTTCAAATTGTAAAAAATAACATTAAAAATAAACTAATTAAATATATGGAAAAACGACACAAGTTGCAATAAAATGTTTAATAACAAAACGGTTTTTTTTATATCCATATCAGAGAAGGTTTTATATTTGCGTAAAATTTGACCCCCTCGGTATTTGTCAAATGTCCACGTTTTGAGACATTCTGAACCCAAAAAACAGTTTTTCGCGGATGTGCCTGTTTGTCTGCATGTATGAATAGGGTGTGTGTGTGTATGTAGATTTTTATTTTGTTATCACGATAACTTTCGAAAGAATTGACATATTGCATTGGTCTTTGGTATGCCATTCAAGTGTCTTAAAATGAAGGTCAGGTTTGTTAGCCAGCCATTTTGACAAAAATTCAAAAAGTGAGCACTTTTTCAAAATGTTTGAGACCACTTTTTTTTAATTTAATAAATATATGTACGGATATTTATAGTACTAAAACAGACAAACAATTTATTCTAATGACTTTTTTTGAAAAAACAAAAATTACTGGAGTTATAGCATTTACAAAATTCCAAAAAACAAACGAAAATGAACATTTTAAGCCAAACAACGCAAGATATGAAAAAAATTCTAGAACAGAAAAATATTTCTTTTTGAACCCCTTACAATATTGTCATGAGACTTTTTTTAATTTTCCTGAAAAATAGAAAATTCAAATTCTTATCGCACAAAAAAATAATGAAAAATTCCATTTTGCGTTCAAAATATATGTACAAGATACAAAAAAAGATGAATCGACAAAAATTGTGCACTCTAAAAAGATCTACAAATTTCTGATTAATCAATTTTGGATGGGACGCGTAGTTTTTGTTTCATTTGTAAAAAACTGATTTATGATTAAAAGAAATTAAATTTTTGGACAAACGACACAAACCACGAAAAAAATTAATAGACAAACGTTGTTCATTCAGAAAGGTGCTAAACATTTTTTATTAATAATTTTTTGATAATATGCGTAATTTTTGTTTGAATCGTGAAAAATAACATTAACAGTACAAAAAAATTGTGGACAAACGACGCAAGGTATGAAAAAAGATAAATAGACAAAAGTTGTTCCACCAAAAATGATCTACAAACCTTTTTTATAAACTTTTGTTATAAAAATTTTCTTAGATCCAATATACGCTAGGACGCGTATTTTTGGTTCAAATCGTAAAAAATAACATTAAAAATAAACAAATTGAATATATCGAAAAACGACACAAGTTGCAATAAAATGTTTAATAACAAAACTGTTTTTTTTTCTATATTCTCATCAGAGAAGGTATTAGATTTGTGTAAAATGTGTATACGGGTGTGTGTGTATGTAGATTTTTATCTTGTTTGCACAATAACTTTCGAAAGAATTGACAGATTGTTTTGGTCTTTGGTATACCATTGAAGTGTCTTAAAATGAAGGTCAGGTTCGTTAGCCAGCCATTTTTGATAAAAATTCAAAAAGTGAGCACTTTTTCAAAATTTTTGAAACAACTTTTTTTTAATTTAATAAATATATGTACGGATATTTGTAGTACTAAAATAGACAAACAATTTATTTCGATGACTTTTTTCTATAAAACAAAAATTGCTGGAGTTATAGCATTTAGAAAATTCCAAAAAACAAACGAGAATGAACATTTTAAGCCAAACAACGCAAGATATGAAAAAAATTCGAGAGAAGAAGAATATTTCATTTTGAACACCCTACAATATTGTCATGAGACTTTTTTTAATTTTCTTGAAAAATCGAAAATTCAAATTTTTATCGCACAAAAAAATAATGAAAAATTCCATTTTGCGGTCAAAATATACAAGATACAAAAAAAGATGAATTAACAAAAATTATGCACTCCAAAAAGGTCTACAAATTTCTTGATAATCACTTTTTGATAGGACGCGTAGTTTTTGTTTCATTTGTAAAAAACTGATTTATGAATAAAAGAAATTAAATTTTTGGACAAACGACACAAGCCACGAAAAAAATTGATCTACAAAAGTTGTTCACTCAGGAAAGTGCTACAAATTTTGTTTCAATCATTTTTTGATAAGATGCGTAATTTGTGTTTCAATCGTGAAAAATAACATTAACAATAAAAAAATTGTAGACAAACGACGCAAGGTATGAAAAAAGATAAATAGACAAAAGTTGTTCAACCAAAAAAGATCTACAAATTTGTTATAAACTTTTGTTATAAAAGCACATTCAAAATAAAAAATTAACTTTTTGGAAAAACGATACACGATACAATAACATTTTATCTAAAAAATTTTATAACCTAAAATACATTTACAAATTTTCTTAGAACCACTTAACGCTAGGATACATATTCTTGGTTTAAATCGTAAAAATAGCATTGAACAGAAACAAATTAAATTTATGGAAAAACGACACAAGTTGCATTAAAATGCATAAGAACATAATTGTTTATTTTTTAATAGGATGCGCACTTTTTTCAATTATAAGAATAAGACAAGGAAAATAGTGATGTTTTTATTATCAATGCATATCATAAATTGTAATAATATACATTTATTGAAATGATATAAAATTTTCACGGTAGCTGAGGATAAAATTAAATGCAAAATCAGGAAAAAATATTAAAGTAATCATGATAAATACAGTTCGTACTTTATTTTGCAATATCTAGTAAGCAATCACAGGCCGACGTATATAAATAAATGTAATATACATTTGATATAATGATGTTGAATATATAATGTAGAAAATTTCGCATTTCGGACGAAATCGAGTGCGAAGCACGAGGTACGTGATGAGAATGTATTCGTTAAAGCCGGAAGAGCTTTAACAAAAGAGAATTCACAATCACCAAACTAAAGTTGTCGATACTTTGACCTTTAATTTTAAAAGTTGTGTGCGCCCTATAGGCACTATAGGCCCTAGTTAAACAGGACCTAATAAAATATAATACGTAATATGCCACAGGGCATAATATTTAATTCTTAATGAGACAGTCTAATTCAGTCTATTTCAGCAACTTAATGAGTAATTAATTAAGGATAGTCTTCCAAGCGTTCACTATTGCGAAATCAGCTATTTATACGTGGAGTAGAATATTGTCAATTACTCTCCTGTTGAAGAAGCGGAGACGATAGATTGTGGTTTAAGCATTCTTAATTGTGATGAACAGGCAAGAATTCACACCGAGCTATAAGACTGCGTCGAACGGTAGAGGCTATAGAAATGATTTATCAATCCATCCAATATTGAAAATTCTCGCAATTCGATTTCAAATCTGCTTCAATTAAATTCGAATTAAAGTAAATTAATCGCGCACAATCTGAAATCTGATTGAGATGTGAAATAGCACTAAAATTATTAAATTGAGGGATGCATCTTCTTTTTACATTTTTTAAGTATGAACCTATTTTCTTCGTGTTCAATTGGCATGTCTTGAAATATTTAAACTCTTTTTTTATTAATAATGTTTCGAGAGTTTGAAATAATATTGAATCCTTTTTATATTTTCATTCGAAATTGAAAAAAAAATTTGTGAAGAATAATGTAGCTTATAAATTGGTCTGTACCCTCCCCCTACCTATGTTACGTAATTTTAGTTATAAGTTATTAAAATGAGAAGAAAAAATTCCAAACAATATCCAGCATACAACAAAGGAGCTAAAACATCCAGAAAAATAAAACTTATAAAAAGCTGTGTCATCTAGTTTTAGTAAAAAATATTCATCAAAAACTTAATTTTTCATGATTTTTTCACGAGCAGATTTCTGTTATTATTTGGGATTGATTATGCATTTCTCTAAATTTTTCGATAAGCTAAACCTGACCTGAAATAATCTCAACATTTTAAGAAACAATTGCGATAATAAGACCTGCTAACAAAATGTAATATAAAACGAGATTATTCAATTTTTTCAAAACGTTTATCAAATCACTTGAGTATATATTTTTAACAACAATTTAGAAGATCCACACATTTTACTAAAGACCAATAAACTTAAAAAATGTGAAAGAAATTAGGGGTGGTAGTAATTTCGAAAATTTCAAAACAATTTTCTTTTATGGCTTAATTATTTTCTAATTATTATTAATAAATTCCCTGAAATGTCATTAAAATATTATGAAATCCCATGAAGTTACGTGAAATCTGATAATATACTATGCAGTTCCTTGAAATTTTTCAAATCTCTTGAGAAACCTTGGTGTCCTTAAAAATAATCCAAAGAAATTCAAATTCTTTGAATTCTTTTGAAATCCTTCAATATTTTTTGAAAATTCCTTGAACTATTTAAAAATATCCTAAAATCTTTAAAATCTTTTGAAATTTCTTGGACTCTTTTAAATTGTCCTAAAATCGTTAAAAAAATGTTAACACCTGGAATCTTTGAAATGATTCGGATTCCCCAATTCCTATAAATAAATTATTTTAAATTTCATGAAAATATTATGAAATCCCAAAAATGTTATATGAGTTAAGATGATATTTCTTAAAATTTCTTGAAATCTCTTGAAATCTCTTGAAATATTTAGAGTTCCATGAAATCCTTTGAGATCATGGGTTATTCAATAAAATCATTATTAACAGCCTTTAAAATACCATAGAATTACCGAATTGCACGAAAATCCCTTGTAATCAGTTAGAGTTTCTGGGAATCTTTTGAAAATCCTAAAAACTCATAGGTATTATAAAAGACTGCCAAATCTTTCAAAAAGCTAGAAAATTTTTGAAAACTGTATGCAAATTTTTAAAATCCCTTCACTTCATTAAAATTCTTGGAAATTCCTGGCATTTTTTAACCCTCAAAAATTTCTTAGAATTCTTTAAAATACCCTATATTATTTCACTTCTTCTGAAATAGCTAAAAATTGTGAAAAGCTCTTGAAAATTCCTTGAAATTTTTTTAAATACCAACAAATTTTGGCAATTCTTTAGAATATCTTCAAATTCTTAAAATGCATTAAAATTCCTTGGAATCTTTCAAAATATCCTAAAATATTGATATTCCCAAATATTCTTAATATTCTTTGTATTCCCAAATTTTCCCTCATATTGACTGTCATTGGTCGCTGTTGGTGAGCAATTTAAACCGCGTATGATTAACAATTCGTAAAATTAAAATAAATAATTATTAAAAATTGCACATTCATATAAGAAATTACGCAATTTATGATTCAAGTTGAGAAATAGAATATTCGTATATTTACTAAATAATAGCTTATTAAAAAAAAAATGAATTCTTAACAAAATAAATCAATTTGTAACCAAATAGTTTTATTTTCAACCAAGAAGAATAATTTTTGACCAGAAAAGACGAAGTTTCAAAAAATACCTAAATTTTTAACCAAATTGTTGAATTTTCAAGCATGAAGATTTATTTTCTACTAAAGAGGCGAATTTTCCGAAAATGACCATACATTTTCATCTAAATAGTTTGAGCAATGGATGTGATGTTAATAGAAATTTTATCTAAACAATTGTTAGTTTATATTTGTTTCGTTTCTGAAAATTTTTAACTAAATAATTGAATTTTTATACTAAAAAGATCAATTTTAACCAAAAATGTAATAGTTACATTTTCATTTAGGAGAATTATTTTTGAATGAAAAAAAAACGAACACAAAAAAGTTGAATTTTCAGTGCAAAAATTACTATTTAATTTTAACATATGAATTTCCAACTAAAGTTATGAATCTTCGTCCAAAAAAATTAATTTTTAAGAAAGTAGTTCAACGTTCAACCAAGAGGTTGAATTTTCAACCTAAAAAGATGAATTTCTGAGTTTAGTTTTTCTTAGTTTAGTTTAGTTTTCAACAAAATAGTTAACTTTTCTACCAAATTGTTGAATTTTTAAGCCAAAATGGCGAATTTCTACAAAACAGTTGAATTTTTAACAAAAAAGTTAATTTTCAATCAGTGAGTTGAGTTTACAACAAAATACTTCAATTTTCAGTTTAAAAAAATTTAAATCAAAAAAATTGATTTTCTGTCAAAAAAAGACTAATTTTCAAAAAAATACATATATTTTCAACCAAATATAGTTAAATTTACTACCAAATTGTTGAATTTTTAAGGGAAAATGGCGAATTTTCCACAAAATAGTTGGATTTTCAACAAAAAAGTCAATTTTCAATCAATGAGTTGAGTTTTCAACAAAATAGTTAAATTTTCTACCAAAATGTTGATTTTTTAAGCAAAAATGGCGAATTTCCTACAAAACAGTTGAATTTTTAACAAAAAAGTTAATTTCAATCAGTGAGTTGAGTTTTCAACAAAATAGTTCAATTTTCAGTTTAAAAAATAATTTTAACCAAAAAAATCGATTTTCTGTTAGAAAAGACGAATTTTTAACCAAATACATATATTTTCAACAAAATATAGTTAAAATTTCTACCAAATTGTTGAATTTTTAAGGCAAAATGGCGAATTTTCTACAAAATAGTTGAATTTTTAACAAAAAAGTAAATTTTCAATCAATGAGTTTAGTTTTTAACAAAATAGTTTAATTTTCAGATAAACCAAAATTTTAACCAAAAAAGTCGATTTTCTGGCAAAAAAGACGAATTTTCAACAAAATACATAAATTTTTAACCAAATAACTCAATTTTCTACTGAATTGTTGAATTTTTAAGCCAAAATTAGGAATTATCTACAAAGCAATTGAATTTTCAATAAAAAAAGTTGAGTTTCAACCGAAATCGAAACTTGCTACAGAAAGAGATGAATTTTCAAACCAAAAAGATGAATGTTTAACAAAATAGTTGAATTTTCAACCAAAACAAATTTGTAAGTCAAGGAAGAAAAAAATTGCAATCCAGTTGTTAAATTTTCGAGCCAAAAAAAAAACAAATTTTCAACAAAACAGTTACTATTTCAACCAAGAAGTGTGACGTTTGAACAAAATTGTTAAATTTTCGGCAAAATAATTTACTTTCAAACCAAAAAAGATGAATTCTTAACCAAAAATTTATTAGTAGACTTTTCTACTGAAGCAATGAACTACTGAACAATGAAATTTGCTAGAATCACTTAAATTAAGTCCTTTAGCATGAGCATGTATACCGTCAGACCACTCCACTTCACGGTGAAAATTTTTCTTTCCGAAGGTGGGCTTAGAATCTACTTTATGAATTTAATCACAACCAGAAATAAACAGCGGCTGCATCCGTCTCAATTAAAAGAACTAGCAGTTGCCTGGAAATTTAGCCATGGGAGAGGAAAACTGCAGAAAACCACCTCCCGAGTTCAGCCGGTTTTTCGACAATCAAGTTTGAAGATAGATATCTGAACTGACCCATCGAATGCAAACAATCATCCTCGACGTCAAACCTCCTGCTCGACATTCCGCTACATCCCAGACTATGTAGTTAGGAGAGAGTGGTGTGTGGCATGATGTCAATTACAAAAAAACGCCCGCGTTTGTTGATTTCCTCATTAGTTTTTTGTATGACATAATTTTTTTTGTTCGGAAAAATAGTGATGTGATGAAATTTTTGTTTTAAAGTACTCATCAGAAGAGTTATTATGGAAAAAGAGTTTTGACGAAAACAGATGGACAAGTCCTTGGCAGAAAGTAAGCAGTAATTGCAGATATTTACCCGCTGATAATTTAAAAATTGTGTAAAAAGTAATAATAATCTAATAATAGATTAAATGCTTTCACGAGGATACATTACAATAAATTTAAAATTTAAAGTTTTTTCGAATTTCAATCGCGCGCAAAACTACGAATCTTGCCGACGTTTCGTGAACATTGCAGTTCACTTCTTTATAACTGACCTGAAACTGAAGTTTCAATAATACAAAACGATTACACAAACAAACAAATTGATACAGCAATAAGAAAATACACTCAAAAAAACAAGTCAATACAACCTACTAAAGAAAGAGAGAGAGAAACGACCACAACCCTGAAAATAAAAAGGCACCTCTCAGTGATCCGGGAGTATATAAAATTCCTTGTTCTTGTGGCAAAGTCTATGTTGGAAAAACCGGGAGAGCGGTGAGCCAACGTGAAAAGGAACATGAAAGTAAAGTCAGGCTAAAACATTTCACCCAATCAGCACTAGCTGAGCATCATATCCAAACAGGACATAGCATTTTATTTGACGAAACAACCGTCATCGCAAAAACGTATAATATTTATACAAGAAAACATAGGGAAGCAATCGAAATCTCAAAACACCCTGATAACATCAATAGGAACAATGGATATAATAACATTCCAATTTCGCTTACCGTCCTCCTGGGTTTAAAAAAAAGACTTGATTGGCCAGTCAAGTTCGACTAGTCCCCACCATGGGGCGCTCTGGCCAATCACAGGCATCGTAGATAATACATATAACGGGCAATATTTGTAGTTTTGCACACGATGGAAACCCGAAAAAGCTTTAAATTTATTATTAATAATCTAATCATACCGATATGAAGCATTTATAAAGTTATTACAATTTTGTATTGCATAGTTACTGAACTTTGTCATTATATACTATAATTTTGGATACATAGATTTCCTATTAGATTGATTTTTTAAATATAATACTTAACAGTATTCATTCACCACCCACCCCCTTCTCAAGTAAGAGATTGTAAAATTTTCTGGAACCCACTCCCTATGCATGCATCATTTTTTGTACAAATATTTTTAAAGTTGATCTTATTGAAGCCTATAGTGCCGTTTATCGAGTCTAGAGCAGCGGTCGTTGTGTTTGCATATTCACATAAAGTTGAGGAAAACCCTCGCGTGACTACATTATCGTGGAACCTTCGTGGAAATGTACATCAATCATTTGTGCACTATCCAAGTTTTATAAATTGCACATTATGTTCATTAGCAACCCTGCTAAATGCTAGATAAAGAAATATGTGAAAATAAAGACAAATTTTTTAAAATATTATTAAATAAACTAAAAAGACATTCACCTTCAGTATTTAAATTTGTATTTTTTCGCAGAAAAGTCCATTTTTCTCGAAAACAGCAGATCATGAGAAAAAATTATGCAGATTATAAAAGCTGCACTTCATTGAAATGAGTATCTTTTGTTGATAATTTTGTTATACACATTCAAATTATTTTAAATTATCCTCAGGTTCTCCAGGAAGAATTCATACAAACATGTAAAGTTACTATTAAAAAAAATTGATTTGCATGAATTGTATTTTCAAGATCATAGAAATGATTTAAATGAACAATAAATACCCCTCTGTTAGTGAAATAGATGATTAACGCTTATTGTTACAATCTTATTCGCACATCTACTTAAGTATTTTAATGAGCCGCATTTTCCATATTCTGTATAATTTCGCGTTATAATTTTTCTTTTTTGAAAAAAGCTTTTTTTGGTTTGAAAACCGACAAATTTGCGATGAAGAACCTCTAAATATTATCGAAATCATTTGTATTTCTCTTTCTACGTATTCAGTGTTTAGCCCAAAGCAAAACAAAAATTGAAATTTGATATGCTTAACTTATATGTTTGTGAAATGATAAATATATCATTTTCACAATAAAAAATTATTCAAAAATTTGTATTTTTTACTATAATAATTATTAATGTTTTTTCTTATTTATAAATTTATATAAATATCACAACTATGTGCCTCATAGAATTGATGAAAACCACATTTTGAAATAGAATTTAACGAACCCATGCTAGACTTATTCAACAGTCTCCAAACTGTTATATAACATGAGCAAAAGTAACGTCAATGTGAAATAATTAGCGACTATTGTACTATGAAAATAACTGTTACATAACCATTCGCAACACTTTCAAAACATTATTCAAATCGCATTGTTAAAAAAAATTACATCATAAGGTTAATTTCTTCTGGTAAGTTTTAATTTAAAAAATTAAACACTGCTATTTTAAAGAAACGCTTTAAAAGCTTTGCGAAAGGTTATGCCTTAGTTATTTTAAAAATACAATTTTACGCCCATTATTTAATATTAAAGTTAGTTTAGGTTATGTTATATTGCAGTTTAAAGACTGTTTTATACATCCGATTTCATTAAATTCCATTTGAAACAAAGTGTGCAGTTCTAAATTTGGTATATTTTAGGCTCCGAGAACATTCTAATCCAGTAATTTTCTTCACGGGTGCTTCCTCTGTTAATGAGCATTATAATTTTTCTCTGACACACGTGACTCAAAAATCGTGGAAAATAAATTCTCGAGACTTCACGAGCTATAATTTTCTTCTCTGTCTCCGCGAGGGGTTTCTAATTAAAAAGATTCTCTTGAGTTCTCCTGAGTGCCTCACTTCAGACTACTAGGTAATGGCTTGGCACGTCACCCTAATTTCACTGCAGAATATAATTACTGGTCTCACTTTGGCAGCCGCACCCTCCTTGTGCCAATAATACATCTTATAGTCTCCCTCCAACTTCCGGTTACGTCTTTGAAAGACCCTCTGCAAGACAAAAATGCAATTATTTTTTCATTTTATATTATAGTGATTCCCTTAAATATATTCTAAATCAATTTTTCAATTTATTTTTATTTTTATCACGTGATAAAAATATGCCAACAAACAAACTCTCAGGTTCAATTAAATTAAAAAATCGAGATAAATCTGCACATATCGCCTGCACATAACTGCTTTTTCTACTGAAAACACATTTGTCCGATTCAGACCATCAATTTTCACTTGGGAAACTCACGTCTTACCAATATAACTTTTTCCACTTACGGTATGTTAGAAAATATCTAGATAGTTAATTCACTTAAAAAACAGCTAAAGTTTTTAAAAATGAATTGTTTATTTAATATGATTTTTTTGGCATTTTGTGTTTTTTTTCGCTTTAAAAAAATTATGATTTAATTATTTTAATAAATATTTAACAATTTTCAAAAAAGGTTATCGTTTTTGATTAAAAATTAAACTTTTTGTTAAAAAATTCGTCTTTTTGGGTTGCGAATTTAACTATTTGGTAGAAACATTCACTATTTGGTTAAAAATTAACTTTTATGTTAAAAATTCAAAAACTTGATTGAAACCTTTTGACTTTCTTGAATGAGAAATGTTTTTCGTTTAAAAATTCAACTCTCTTGCTACAAATGTTATCTTTTGTATTCAAGAGAGAAACTGTTTGATTGAAAATAACCCTACATATTCAACTATTTTTCAGAAAATTAATCTTTTTTAGTTTAATTTAAATATTTTTGATATAAAATTAAATTTTTTTTTGGTAGAAATATTAACTATTACAGTGTTGGTCTGAAATTAGTTTTGTATTGGTTGAAAATTTAATTGATCCATTTTTCATTCAAAAGATTAATCTTTTTTTGTTAAAAATTAAACATTTTGGTTGAAAAGCTAGTTAACTTTTTGATCAAGAAGTATAATTTTCAAATTAAAACAGATCAATTGAAATTTTTTTTTTAATTTGGTGATTCGTCATTTCAGTTCAACATTGATCTCTTCAGTTGAAAATTGAACTATTTTTTTTAAATTCATTTTTCTTTCAGATTCATCTTTATTGATAAAAATTTACCTATTTTGTTGAAAATTCCTTTTTTTATGAAAATGAACTTGTTTAACTGAATTTAACCAACCAATGTTATGAATTTTCAACTAAAATGATGAATCTTCAACTGGAATAGTTGAATTTCATATCAAATAGGTACAAAAATTTTCCACCAAATATTTCAATTTTCATCCAAAAAAGATACATTTTTAACCAAAAATAGAATATTTAAATTTACTTTTTCAAAAAACTAATTTATAACAACAAAAAACGAATTTTCAATTGGAATAGTTAAATTTTCATTCAGAAAAATTTATTTTCAACAAGATAGTTAAATTTCAAATCAGAGATGAATTTTCAATTAAAATTATGAATCTTCAACGAAAAAAATTAATTTTGAACAAAAGAGTTTGAATGTTCAACTAAAAATGATGAATTTTCAATGAACAATGTAATATAATTGGAATTTAAACCAAAAAAGATTCTAATTTTAAATAAAAAACAGTTAAACTCAACCAAAAGAGACAAATTTTCAAGAATAGTTGTATTTTCGATAAAAAAATACTTTTTATTCAACAGAAAAAACAAATTTAATACAAACTTTTCAATTTTCAAGGAAAAATATACATTTTCAACCAAGAAGATTAATTTTCTACCAAAAAGTTGAAATTGCAACTGAAAATTATACAATTTTAACCAATAGTTGAATTTTACAAAAAAAATAGAGAACAATTTTCAACAAAAAATAGAATTGGTAAACGTTAAGTTAAACAAATTAATTTTCAACAAAAAAAAACGGATTTTCAATCAAACAGTCCAATTTTCAACCAATGTTATGAATTTTCAACTGAAATGATGAATCTTCAACTGGAATAGTTGAATTTTATACGAAAAAGTACAAGAAATTTTCACCAAATATTTCAATTTTTCAATAAAAAAGATCAATTATCAATCAAACAGTTGAATTTTCCTTAAAAAAAGATACATTATTGACCAAAAATAGAATAGGTAAATTTTCTATTTAAAAAAACTAATTTCTAACAAAAAAACGAATTTTCAACAAAATAATTAAAATTTTCAACTGAAAAAATAAGATATGGGACTTGAAACTAGTGGAAATTTGTTTCACTTAAGATAATACATGCTTTGCAGGGTGAAAACTTCATTTTCAAAATTTTATGATTTTTCCTCGACCAATTTTTTTTTTCTTGACCAATTACATTCAAATACCATTAAAATTCATATACGAATTAAAAATTTTCAAATTTGTTTATTTTAAACAAAAAAAGTGTCTTTGTTACGATAAGAGATGACTTCTTAAAAAAATACCTAAATTTTCCACAAAATAATTAAATTCTCTATAAAAAAATTGAATTTTCAACGGAATAGTTGAATTTTAAAACTTAAAAAATAAATTTGCAACAAAAAAGTGTAATAGTTGATATTTTAACCAAGAAGGATGAAATTTCATTTAAAAAAAATGAATTTCAAAATCAAAAAGAAGCTTCAACAAATAAAGATTTTTCAGTAATGAAAGAAAAAAAAAATTACCTAAATTGTTGAACCTTTAAGCCAAAAGACGAATTTTCTGTACAAAAATTGAATTTCAACCAGAAAAATAGGAATTTTGAGCAAAAAAAATCTAATTTTCAACAAAATAGTTAAATTTTCAACGAAAGAGATAAAGCTTTATTAAAAATAATTTTCAGCGAATTAGTTAAATTTTAAACGAAAGACATAAAGTTTTATTAAAAAGAAATTTCAACTGAATAGTTCAACTTTTACCCACGCATTTAAATTTTCAATTAAAAAAAAATCAGTTTTCAACTAAATAGTCACACTTTGACCAAAGAGATGAATTTTCAACTGAAAATATGAGTCTTCAAAAAAAAAAATTATTTCTTAACGAAGTGGTCCAAGCAAAATTTCCAAACAGAATAGTTTAAATAAGAAGTGAATTTTCTACGAAGATACTTGAATTTTCAACCCAGAAAGACGACTTTTCAATAATAAAAGTTGAATTTTCATACAAAAAGGATGATTTAAAAAAAAATTATTTAATTTTCAATCAAACAGTTGCATTTTCATCCAAAAAAAATTAATTTTTTACTAAAATAGATGACTTTTTAAATCAGAAAGACAAATGTGGAAAAATATAGTTGAATTTTCATCCAAAAAATATTTAAATTGATTTTTCATACCAAAATATGAATTTTCCTTAAAAGGTAAATTTTCTACGAAATAGTTGAATTTTCAACAAAAAAGTAGATTTTTGGACCATGAACGATGACTTTTGATCAAATTTATTGAATTATTAACCAAACAGTTGCATTCTTATCAAAGAAAGATGATTTTTCTACTCAGACAGATGGATTTTTTAATACAAAATATAAGTTTTCAACAAAAATAGTCGAATTTTCATCCAAAAAAGATTTCAGTTTATTTTTCAACAGAAAATGTAAATTTTTCTCAAGAGGTAAATTTTCTATGAAATAGTTGAATTTTCAACAAAATTTAAATTTTTGGACCAAAAAAGGTGACTTAAAAAAATTCATCAAATTTTCAACCAACCAGTTGCATTCTTATCAAAAAACATTACAATCAATTTTTCAACAGCAAAATATGAATTTTTTTAAAAGGTAAATTTTCTACGAAATAGTGGCATTTTCAAGCAAAAAGATCAACTTCTTAATAAAACTGTTGAATTTTTAAACAAACAATAAAATTCACAACTAAAAAGATAATTGTTAGGAGGAAGCAACTGCAAAAAAAGGAATATAAATACAAAGAAAATAAATTACTAACAAGAATGTTATATCAGGTTTACCGCAAAACTTAATTTTAAAAATTCACTAATTTTTCCCCCAATTTTTCATTTTTCCTGACCATTAATATTTAAAGACCAGAATTGAAAAACTAAAAAATTAGCGACTTTATTCTTTGAATAAGTACCAGAATGACAAAAAACATATTACAACATATATCATGTGTAATTATTCTAAAAAACGTAAAAGACCTGAAAAAGGTAAATTTTTATTTTTAATATTCAGGAAAATAGATCATAGTGCCCAGATCTAAAATTTGTGGGTGATTCTAAGACCAATCTATTTAGATTATTAAATTTTCGAATTAGAAAAAGAAATAAATCTAAAATATTAAATACATTTCTAAAAAATTCTTGTTAAAATTGAATGCATACTTTTGACACAAAATTTTCCAAATGAAAGAAAAGATTTCTTACTAAAATTGAGGTAAAACTATGTGAACTCAATTTAGAGAAATCTTCAAATTATTCATAAGCAAACCCTGCAGATTGGAAAGAATCATATGTTTATTGTCTCTATTTACAATTTTGTAATTCAGATTGAAAAGAATTTCATTTTCTCATGAATAATTTTTGATAAATAAGCAGGAAAAATGTTCATAACTGAAAAATAAAATTCAAAACAACCTCACTTTTCGGCTCATTATGGACAAGAATAACATAACGAAAAAAGAGGGAGAAAAAGGGAAAAAGTCAACCAAAAACCAACCTCCCACTTTTTCCTTCCTCCGTCCTTTTTATACTACAAGGGGACCAACATGTTTCGAGGTCAATTTAAACCTTTGAATTTTATTTTTTAATTATGAAAATTTTTCCTGCTTAAGCAGCAAAAATTATTCATGAGAAAATGAAATTCTTTATAATCCTAATTTAGAATTTTTAAATAGAGACACTAAACATATGATTCTTTCCAATCTGCAGGGTTTGCTTATGAATAATTTTAAGATTTCTTTAAATTGAGTGTACATAAGTGGATAGAGGAAAGATGGCAAATCCTCAATAATGTTTTAACGTCTGGGATAATTTATATAAGAGAAATTCAAACAACACTTCCAGACAAATATTATTTAATGAAATTTGACGTTTCGTCACCAGTCATGGCGACCTCATAAGAAAATCCTTGGTTCAAATCTATCAAGAGAATTACAAAGGAAATTACATAAAATAAAAGTATATCAAACATATAATTTAAAAAAAGACAATATTCAAAATACGGAGGCTTACCATTAAATAGAGCGCTCAGATTTAGTTATATATTTAATATCCATTTTCAAAGAAAGAAAGAACAACTTCGGTTAGACATCGTAGTTTTATACGTAAAAATTTCGCAAGTAAAAAATTAATAATAAATTATAATAATAATTGAAGTTTGTACTTCTTTGAAAAAAGTCCATTCTCGGTACTCAATCTGGAGTGTTAGAAAAATAGAATTAGTAGTAAGTTCTAGGTTTGAAAGACTTTTAAACAAATAGTTTGAAAAGTGACAAGAAGGGAGACTACAAAAAGTTCATAAGGATAAATTAGAAATTTCATTACCTGATTGAATAGTAGCAAACTGTTTGAAATTTATTTTGTTGTCATTGATAAAAGTTTTTAAATTCAGTTTAAAATCCATGTTTAAAAAATAAAATCAAAGAAAGGAGCATGGTACAGAGTACCATGCTGGTTCGGAGTAGACCGAGTACTGGAAGGATCAAACATACTCAATCGAAAGAAAGAGATTTAGGCGCCGAGTTTAAATTTTTTTTATAAAAAATATAAAATTTCTTTAAAGAAATTAGGAAAGCCATTAGCATACTTTTTCTAAAATCATATTATGGGCAGAATTATAAAATTTCAAATCAGTAATCTTATTTAAAGCATTACTACTCTCATTTTTAATATACATCATCTCCACAAAGTTTCTTTTATAATGATTTTGCTCTTGATGTAATATTTTAATGTCATCCCATTTAATATGATTTGAGTTCCCATTATGGACAGAATGAATGTGTTTAGCAATTTCTTTATGGTTTTTTGTACAGTGATTAATATTTCTGAAATGCTCATTTTTTCAAGTGTCTAACGATCTTTTAGTTTGTCCAATATAGGACATACCACAAGA
Organism: Andricus curvator; assembly: GCA_932195095.1. Taxonomy (NCBI): domain Eukaryota; kingdom Metazoa; phylum Arthropoda; class Insecta; order Hymenoptera; family Cynipidae; genus Andricus; species Andricus curvator. The sequence goes on along the minus strand of CAKNYM010051260.1, from coordinate 225,442 downwards.
ACAGTCCAATTTATAAACAACATTACAATGTTCTAATTTTTCCAATGGATCTTTTCCTAATTTGATAAAATGGTCAAATTTTGAATCAATTCTAAAAATAGTATTAATGTTAAAGTTAGAAAAAAGCCTACGGATTGGATAAGATATATCTGGATAGAAATTAAAAGATACAAATTTTTTCTGTTGATTATTATTGGTTAGATTTAACTCTAGAAATGGTTTTTTATTATTAATTCGAAAAAGTCTTATTTTAATGTGTTTTTCAATAAACTGTTTTGGATAACTATTGTAATTTAATATTTTTTTGACTAAAATTAAATTTTCATGGTGAAACGATTTATCAGAAAGAAGAACAGCTGAATCAACCAGATTTTTTACAATACCAATCTTTTGGTGTATGGGATTATTTGACAAAAAATTTTAAAGTCTATCAGAATATGTACTTTTTCTGAACCAGTTTGTGATGATATCATGTGAATTTTTTCTAATAATTTGTAAGTTTAAAAAACTGATATAATTGTCAGATTCAACTTCAAATGTAAATGTAATGGCCTTCCAAAGGTCCATAAAATTAATTTTCCTTTCGGACCTGTGGCATCTTATATTAATACTCCAACTTATTATGTACTTGGCAAAAACTATGAGTAAAATCTTATCTGATTCCACTCCAAAATTAAATTCCTTTGTCAAAAATTCTACTACTTTCCGAGAAAATATTATAAAAATCAAAATTCCTGATAACCATATTTTTATGTCTTTAGATGTAATCTCACTTTTTACTAATATTCCTTTAGAATTGGTTCTTTCTGGTATCGATAAGAGATGGTGTCACATAAAAAACTTTGCTAATATTTCTCAAGATGATTTCAAGTCTTGTATTTCTTTTCTCATGACTTCTACTAGTTTTCAATTTGATAAACATTTTTACAATAAAAAATTCGGCACTCCCATGGGGTCTCTGATATCAGGTATTCTTGCTCCATCCATTCATTTTATAGATATGTCGATTATACTTTTCTCATTGTTCCAAAAGATGAAATTAAATATTGTTTCTTGTTTTAATAGCTATCACAAAAGGTTAAAATTTTCATTTGAAGTTGAATCTGACAATTATATCAGTTTTTTAAACTTACAAATTATTGGAAAAAATTCACATGATATCATCACAAACTGGTTCAGAAAAAGTACATATTCTGGTAGACTTTTAAATTTTTTGTCAAATAATCCCATACACCAAAAGATTGGTATTGTAAAAAATCTTGTTGATTCAGCTGTTCTTCTCTCTGATAAATCTTTTCACCATGAAAATTTAATTTTAGTCAAAAAAATATTGAATTAAAATAGTTATCATAAACAGTTAATTGAAAAACACATTAAAATAAGACTTTTTCAAATTAATAATAAAAAACCATCTCTAGAGTTAAATCTAACCAATAATAATCAACAGAAAAAAGTTGTATCTTTTAATTTCTATCCAGATATATCTTATCCAATCCGTAGACTTTTTTCTAACTTTAATATTAATACTATTTTTAGAATTGATTCAAAATTTGACCATTTTATCAAATTAGGAAAGGATCCATTGGAAAAATTAGAACATTGTAATGTTGTTTATAAATTGGACTGTTCTTGTGGTATGTCCTATATTGGACAAACTAAAAGATCGTTAGAGACTAGAAAAAATGAGCACTGTACAAAAAACCATAAAGAAATTGCTAAACACATTCATTCTGTCCATAATGGGAACTCAAATTATATTAAATGGGATGACATTAAAATATTACATAAAGAGCAAAATCATTATCAAAGAAACTTTGTCGAGATGATGTATATTAAAAATGAGAGTAGTAATGCTTTAAATAAGATTACTGATTTGAAATTTTATAATTCTGCCTATAATATGATTTTAGAAAAAGTATGCTAATGGCTTTCCTAATTTCTTTAAAAAAATTTTATATTTAAAAAAAAAAATTTAACATTGGCGCCTAAATCTCTTTCTTTCGATTCAGTATGTTTGATCCTTCCAGTACTCGGTCTAATCCGAACCAGCATGGCACTGTGTACTATGCTCCTTTCTTTGATTTTATTCTTTAAACATGGATTTTAAACTGAATTTAAAAACTTTTATCAATAACAACAAAATAAATTTCAAACAGTTGGCTACTATTCAATCAAGTAATGAAATTTCTAATTTACCCTCATGAACTTTTTGTAGTCTCCCTTCTTGTCACTTTTCAAACTATTTGTTGAAAAGTCTTTCAAACTTAGAACTTACTACTAATTCTATTTTTCTAACACTCCAGATTGAGTACCGAGAATGGACTTTTTTCAAAGAAGTACAAACTTCAATTATTCTTATAATTGATTATTAATTTTTTACTTACGAAATTTGTACGTGTAAAACTACGATGTCTAACCGAAGTTGTTCTTTCTTTCTTTGAAAATGGATATTAAATATATAACTAAATCTGACCGCTCTACTTAATGGTAAGCCTCCGTATTTTGAATACTGTCTTTTTTCAAATTATATGTTTGATATACTTTTATTTTATGTAATTTCCTTTGTCACCACTACGTAGCGCGTCCTCAGGTTGCGGATAGAGGAACGGCCCGTAAGGCTGAACAGCCCCCAAGGTTAACTGCACTGTAAAAAAAATTTCTTGTAACTATCCACTGCGTTTTTGTAATTTTACCAAAACCTGTAAAATGACTGCG
>CAKNYM010051260.1:178840-222327 GCA_932195095.1 Andricus curvator | reverse complement strand
GTGGCGGTCTCGGGTAGATGAGGCAATGAACTTTCGAGTTCGAACTGGAAGTGTTGTTTGAATTTCTCTTATATGAGTTTACATAGTTTTACCTCAATTTCAGTAAGAAATCTTTTCTTTCATTTGAACAATTTTGTGTAAAAAGTATACATTGAATTTTAACAAGAATTTTTTAGAAATGTATTTAATATTTTGGATTTTTTTCCTAATTGGAAAATTTAATAATCTAAATAGATTGGTCTTAGAATCACCCACAAAAAAGTTTTTATCATTATTTTCACTTGCTTCCTCAACCGTGTACAGTATCAAAAGCATTATTTTGATTTTTCGTCACAAAATGGACCTCACAAGGGGACATTTCATTCTGTCAGTGCACTCGTAGAATCAGTGGTGCGATCACGAGTAACCAGGATTTGCGGGATTCATTTTAATTGGGATTACATTTCAATTAAAATGCTCAGTTCCTATTAGGGGGAGAAAGGATAGTAGGAGAAAAGGACTGGAGGAAGGCGCAATGTGGAATTTCACCGAATAATTGAAACGGACAGTGGAAATATATACACCACGTTGAAAGGGACTGGTAAAATATGCGTGTTTGACCAATCAGAGAGGTGTCCGAGTGACACGTCCCTCAGTTCCTCTCCATCTCCACTCAAATACCACTCTTTGTCTGCCTTCATTCAGCCTTTGTTGTCTATTATACCTCGTCATTCCCTTAATGGACACAATAGCCTCAAACAAACAACAATTCCATTTTCGCGAAAAATGCGTCCTTCCACTGATAGCAATTGAAATGAAAAAAAAAAGATTTCAGAGCCTTTCAATAATTTGAACTACTTCCTGATTTAAAAAAATAGATGGATAGTTAAGCATTGACTACACAATACAGTTTTATGATTACATTGTAAAAACTATGGTTCCATTTTAATTCTGTATCTTTTTTTGTCGTCTTATTATGATACCAAATCATCTTATTTTGAAGCAATCGTTTGTGCTATTTTACTTTGCTAACTTCAGATTGAAAAGTGGTACGTACTAGCGATCTAAAATAATGCACAGGGAGTATTGTTTGAATTGCTTGCAACTTCTTGCTTAAAAGAAACAGAAAACCATCACGTAGAAAAAGCAGAGATGTGCAAGACCCGGTCACAACTCAAAATTTACGGGCCCAGGTACGACAGTACAAAGAATATTATTGATCCTATATTAAAAAGCGCATGGCGCCATTTTCGATTATTTCTCGAAATAACTCGAAACAATTTGAAACTATTGTTGTCCGGAAACTCGTATTTATGATTGGTTGGAGCTGTCGTTCCTTTTTCTCGTTTAAAATGAAAAGTCTGCAAACTTCAGGCTTATGACAAATTTAAGGTTATTTAAATAATATAGGTATTCAATAATAATAATCTATGGAATAAAGTTGTTCCGTACTTCAATATACAAATTATAATGTGTAGATTTTAAGAGAAGATTGACAAAGATTTCAAAACATTTAAAATTATTTCTTAAATTTTCGAAAAATAATATTGGTCATTTTAAAAGCGAACTTTTTCAATTAGCAAGATTACAAAGTTTTATAACAAAATTCTGTCAAGTTGAGGAGACATTTAGAAGTTTTAAAAAGATGCAAAATTAATTTCAAACTTGAAAACATTTTTAAAAAGTTAGAAAAAAACGTACATTTTTGAAAATTTGGAAATAAAAATTTTAAAACTTCTTAGGCTTTTTGAAAGGTTTCGCGATAATTAAAAATATTTATTAAAATTCGTGAGATAATTTGAACTGATTTTTTATCTTGAAAAATTACTGTTAAGAAAATATTTGAAAAACATTTTAAAAGATTTCAAAAGATGTCCAAAATTGTCATAACAGAATCTGGAAGTTTTGAAGACATTTTTTTCAATTTTTCAGAATGATAAGAAATTTTTTAGAAAAATTAGAATAATTTTAAAATATATTTAAAACGTTTAAAAGTTTTGGAAATGATTAAAGAAAGAAATAATTTGTAATTTGAAGATATTTCCAAAAACTTAAAACGAAAAGTAAATTTTAATAAATGTTAAAAAGAGATTCCTGAAAAAATTTTTAATGACTTTTTATTTTGAAAAATCAATTTTTTAAGAGAATTTAAAAAGGTATAAAAACATTTTAAAAGATTTCCATAAATGTCGAAAATATCGGAAAGATTTAAGTACATTTTTTTAAATTTTCGAATATTTTTCAAAATTTCAGGAATAGTTCGAATCAGTTTCAAAGATATTTATCTTCAAAACTTCTAAAAGTCCTAAATATCTTTTAAACAGCCTCGAATATTTTCTAAAATTTTGCAAAATCCTGAAAAAGAACAAAATTATACTTTTCCGACATATCTGAAATCGTAAAAAAATCAATTTTTTCAAGAATGTAAACTGATTTTTTATTTTGAACATTTTTAAGAGATTTATAAAAAATGCGAGTAAGTTTATGACATTTCGACATTTTAAAAAGATTCAGAATTATTTTAAAAGTTGAAAATATTTCAAAATTTAAAAAAAATGTACATTTTTGAATATTTGAAAAAAAATTTGTAGCTTCTTAAGGATTTTTAAAGGATTCACGATAATAAAAAATGTTTCTTAAAATTCACGGGAAAATTTGAACTGATTCTTTGTTTTAAATAAATAATTTTCAGAGAATATTTAAAAACATTTTAAAAGATGAAAAAAAATATTTCAAAAGATTACTACAGATTTCTAAATTCGTCATAATAGATTACTAAAGATTTCTAAATTCGTCATAATAGATTCCGGAAGACTTTAAGGCAATTTTTGTAACTTTTCAGAATTTTAAGAAAATTTTTGGAAAAATTCGAATTACTTTAAAAGATAAGCTAATTTGAAAATATTTCAAACAATTTAAAAAAAAAATGTAAATTTTTGAAGATACCGAAAAAAATGTCGAAGCTTTTTAAGAAGTTTAAAAGGCTTCAAGAAAATAAAAAAAAACTTTCTTTAAATACCTGGGAAAATTTAAACTGATTTTTTTATTTTGAAAATAAATTTAAAGAGAAAATTGAAAAAATATTTCAAATGATTTTAAATTATTTTCTAAAGTTTCGAAAAAGAATGGGAAAGATTTTTAAGCAAAATCTTTCCATTAGTAAGATTGCAAAATTTGAAAAAAAATGTAAAAGGTTTCACGATAATAAAAAATATATCTCACAATTCATGGGATAATTTAAACTGATTTTTTATTTTAATAGATTAATTTTAAGATAATATTTTTAAAAAATTTTAACGTTTCAAAAGATTTTCAAAATTATCAAAACATAATCTGGAAGATTTGAAGGCAAATTTTGTAATTTTTCAGAATTTGAGGAAAAATTTTGGAAGAATTCGAAGAATTTTAAAAGATATTTAAAAGGTTCAAAAGTTTTAAAAATGGTTAAAAAATGATTTTAAGTTTGAAAAGATTTTCAAAGATTCTTGAAGATTTCTCGAAAAATTTCGAAGCTTTTTAAAAAGTTTGAGAGATTTCAAGAAAATAAAAAAATTTCTTGAGATTCTTGGGAAAATTTTTAATTACTTTTTATTTTGAAAAATTATTTTTTAAAGAAAATTTGAAAAAGTTTCAAAATATTTAAAATTATTATTATAATTTCAAAATATTTCTACAAATTTCGAAAATATCTGGAAGATTTAACGGCATTCTTTTTTATTTTGAAAGATCTTTCAAAATTTTAGGAATAGTTCGAGTCAGTTCAAGAGATATTTATCTTCCAAACTTCTCAAAGTCCTAAATGTCTTTCAAACTGACTCGAATTTTTCCTACAATTTTTCAAAATCATGAAAAATAAAAAATTATACTTTTTCGACATATCTGAAAGCTTCAAAATAAATTTTGAATTTTCTCAAGCATCTTAGGAAAATTATAATTTATTCAACTTTAAAAACAAATGAACAAATAAACTCAAAAAATAAATGTTTGTTCGAGATTTTTATTTTATATTTTAAATTATTTATCCCCCAAAAATAATAATTTGGGTGAATTTTTTTTTCTTTCATGACTGCAAAATCTTTTTTGAGATAAAATTAGAACTACTTGGTTGCAAATTCGTCTTTTTGGATTGAAAATTAATCTGTTGTTGTTGAGGATTCCACTATTTTGTTCAAAATTTGTGTTTCCCAGTTAAAAATGCAACTGATTAAAAATTAATCTTCTTTGTTTTAAAAAATGTACACATTTTTGTAATTTTTGTAATTTTTCAGAATTTTGAGAAAAAATTTGGAAAATACGACCAATTTTGAAAGATATTTAGAAGGTTTCAAAGTTTTGGAAATGGTTAAAAAATAATTTGGAATTTAAAAATATTTTCAAACATTTCAAACAAAATGTAAATTTTTGAAGATTTCAAAAAAACTTTCGAAGCTTTTTAAGATGTATGAAAAGCTTCAAACAAAAAATTTTCTTGAAATTCTTCGGAAAATGTTTAATAACTTTTTATTTTGAAAAATTAATTTTTAAAGACAATTTCAGGGCAATTTTTTTAATTTTGAAAGATTTTTCAAACTTTTAGGAATAGTTCCAGTCAGTTTAAAAGATATTTAGGTATCTTCTAAACTTTGAAAAGTCCTAAATATCTTTTAAACTGACTCGAATTTTTCCTAAAATTTTGCAACATCTTAAAAAAAATGATACTTTTTTGACATATCTGAAATATTTAAAAATTGTTTGGAATTTTCTCAAGTATCTTAGGAAAATTATATATTCATATAACCTTACAAAAAATAAAAAAATTTACGTAGGAAAGAAATTATTATTCTAAATTTTTATTTTGTATTCAAAATTATTCATCCCCTAAAATTATAATTTGGGTGGAAAACCCGTGTTCGTGATTGGATGATGTTTTCATTTTTTTGCCGCTTGAAAAAAGTCTGCAAACTGCAGGTTTATGAGAAATGTAAGGTTATCTCAATAATATATACATATATATATACAATAATAATAATCAATGTAAGAAAGGTGTCCAGCATTTTGATATACAAAATGTAATTTGTAGATTTTTGAAGATTTCAAAAATGAAGAAGCTTTTCAAGAATTTTAAAAGGTTTCAAGGTAATAAAAAAATTTCTTAAAATTCCTGGGAAAATGTAAACTGATTTTTTATTTTGAAAATAAATTTTAAGAGAAAATTGACAACGATTTCAAAAGATTTAAAATTATTTTCTAAAATTTCGAAAAAGAATGGGAAAGATTTTCAAGAAAAATCTTTCCATTGGCAAGATTACAACGATTTATAAAAAATGCGAGTAAATTGAAGACATTTCGAAATTTTAAAAAGATTAAAATTAACTTAAAAGTTGAAAATATTTCAAAAGTTCTGAAAAATGTACATTTTTGAATATTTGGAAAAAATGGTTTGAAGTTTCTTAAGGATTTTGCAGGGATTCACGATAATAAAAAAATGTTCTTGGAATTCATGGGAAAATTTGAATAGATTTTTCATTTTGAAAAATTAATTTTAAGAGAATATTTAAAAGCATTTTAAAATATGACCAAAAATTTTAAAAGATTACGAAAGATTTCTAAAATCTTCATAACAGATTCTGGAAGATTTTAAGGCAATTTTTGTAATTTTTCAGAATTTTAAGAAAATGTTTGGAAAAATTCGAATAATTTTAAAAGATATTCAGAAGGTTTAAAAGTTTTGGAAGTAGTTAAAAAAATAATTTGAAAAGATTTCAAAAAATTTAAAACAAAATGTACATTTTTAAGATTTCGAAAAAAAATTCAAAGCTTTTTAAGAAGTTTAAAAGGCTTCAAGAAAATAAAAACCTTTTTCAAAATTCCGAAGAAAATTTAAACTGATTCTTTATTTTGAAAAGAAATTTTAAGAAAAAATGGACAAGGATTTCAAAAGATTTTAAATTATTTTCTCAAATTTCGAAAAAGGATGGGAAAGATTTTGAAGCAAAATCTTTCCATTAGAAAGGTTGTAAAATGTTACAAACAATTTTTTAAAAATTTCAAAAAGTTTCACGATAATAAAAAATATGTCTCATAATTCATCGGATAATTTAAACTGATTTTTTATTTCGAAAAATTAATTTTAAGATAATATTTTTTTTTAATTTAACATTTCAAAAGATTTCTAAAATTGTCAAAACAGAATCTGGAAGATTTGAAGGCAAGTTTTTTTAATTCTTCAGAATATCAACAAAAATTTTAGAAGAATTTTAAAAGATACATAGAAGGTTCAAAAGTTTCGAAAATGGTTAAAAAATGATTTTGAGTTTGAAACCATTTCCAAAGATTTTAAACAAAATGTATACTTTGAAGATTTCGAAAAAAATTTCGATGCTTTTCAAGAAGTTTGAGAGGTTTCAAGAAAATAAAAAAATTTCTTCAGATGCCTGGGAAAATTTTTAATTACTCTTTATTTTGAAAAATTAATTTTTAAAGAAAATTTGATAAAGTTTCAAAATATTTCAAAATATTATTATACTTTCAAAATAATTCTGCAAATTTCGAAAATATCTGGAAGATTTAAGGGCAATTTTTTCAATTTTGAAAGATTTTACAAAATTTTAGGAATATTTCGTGTCAGTTTAAGAGATACCAAATTTTCTCAAGAATGTAAACTGATTTTTTATTTTGAACATTTTCAAGAGATTTATAAAAAATGCGAGTAAGTTTATGACATTTTGAAATTTTTAAAAGATTCAGAATTATTGTAAAAGATGAAATATTTCAAAAATGTTTTAAAATGTACATTTTTGAATATTTGAAAAAAATGTGTATCTTCTTAAGGATTTTGAAAGGATTCGCGATAATAAAAAAATTGTCTTAAAATTCACGGGAAAATTTGAACTGATTCTTTGTTTTGAATAAATAATTTTAAGAGAATATTTAAAAACATTCTAAAAGATGAGAAAATATTTTAAAAGATTACTAAAAATTTCTAAATTCGTCATAACAGATTCTGGAAGACTTTAAGCCAATTTTTGTAATTTTTCAGTATTTTAAGAAAATTTTGGGAAAAATTCGAATTACTTTAAAGGATAATCTAATTTGAAAATATTTCAAACAATTTAAAAAAAAATGTACATTTTGGAAGATTCCGGTAAAAATGTCGAAGCTTTTTAAGAAGTTTGAAAGGCTTCAAGAAAATAAAAAAACTTTCTTAAAATACCTGGGAAAATTTAAACTGATTTTTTATTTTGAAAATAAATTTTAAGAGAAAATTGACAGATATTTCAAATGATTTTAAATCATTTCCTAAAGTTTTGAAAAAGAATGAAAAAGATTTTCAAGCAAATTCTTTCCATTAGCGTGATTTCAAAACTTTATACAAAATTTGAAAAAAAAAAATTTAAAAGGTTTCACGATGATAAAAAATATTTCTCACAATTCATGGGATAATTTAAACTGATTTTTTATTTCGAATGATTAATTTTAAGATAATATTTAAAAAAAATTTTACATTTCAAAAGATTTCCAAAATTGTCAAAACAGAATCTGGAAGCATTCGAATTTCGGAAATAATTTCGAAGCTTTTTAAGAAGTTTCTAAAACATAAAAAAAATTTCTTGAGATTCCTGGGAAAACTTTTAATTACTTTTTATTTTGAAAAATGAATCTTTCAACAACATTTGAAAAACTTTAAAAATATTTCTACAAATTTTGAAAATATCTGGAAGATTTAAGGGCAGTTTTTTTTATTTTGAAAGATTTGTCAAATTTTTAGGAGTATTTCGAGTCAGTTTAAGAGATATTTATCTTCGAAACTTCTAAACTCGAATTTTTCCTAAAATTTGTAAATATCCTGAAAAATAATAAATTATACTTTTTGACATATCTGGAAGCTTCAAAATTTTTTTGAATTATCTCAAGAATCTCAGGAAAATTATGTATTTATCTAAGTTGAAAAACAAACGGAGTGATTAATTTTCACACAAGAAGATTAATTTCTACTAAAACAGACGAATTTTTAACTAAAGAGATGAATTTTTAACTAAAATGATGGAATAATCAACTGAAATACTTACATTTTCAGTTTGAAAAAACTAATTTTCAAGAAAAAACAACAATTCTTTAACAAAATAGTTAAAGTTTCAAACAGTTTCAAATATTTTGAATTTTGAACAAAATATCTTATTTTTGGACCAAGGAGATAAATTTTCAATCACAATTATGAATCATTTACCAAAAAAATTAATTTGTCACAAAAGAGTTCAACTTTCAACCAAGTAATTGAATATCCATTCCAAAAAGAGGAATTCTGAACAAAAAATGTAGTATTCGATATTTTAACCGAAAATTATTTTAATTTTTAATAAAAAACAGTTGAATTCAACCAAAAAAGACGAAGTTTTAACGTCAGTTGAATTTTAAACTAATGAAGATTTTTCAGTCGAGAGAAAGAAAAAATTGCTAAAAAACTGTTGAATTTTCAAGCGAAAAGATGAATTTTCGACAAAGAAGATTAATTCTCTACCAAAAACAACGAATTTCTAGAAAATACATCAATTTTCAACATCTATAATTAATTTAAAAAATTAATTTCAAACAAAAAAAAAACGAATTTCCAATAGAATAGTTAATTACTGTAATATAAATCTGCTTTTACAAATAATGTTTTTTATTTCTCAAAATTGTTATTCTTGATCCACAAAATTAAATATCTTTTTCGAAATTCCCAAAAACATGCATGCGCGCGCGTAGCGCGCTTTTGCTACTTGTCTTTCTCTAAAAAATAGGTGTTCCATGAAAATATCGAAAGCATTGTTGTCGCTTTTCGTTAATGCCTATTGGGTAATTTGAAAAACTCGAAGGAAAGAATCTTGCCAAATTCACAGACGTAATGAAGAATCGAGTTTCAGTTGATTAAGATTTATTAATTTAAAATTTTATTATTACATTTTCAGTAAGAATAATTAATTTTCATCCAGGAAAAATAAAAAACTGTTGAATTAAACCATGAAATACAAATTTTCAATAGAAGAATTACATTTTCAACCAAGAAAGGTTTTTCAATTAATGAAGAAAAAAAATATCCTCTATAATGTTGAGTTCTTAAGTTATAAAGACGAATTTTTGAAAAAAGTTGAATTTGCAACTGGAAAGTATGCATTTTCTACCATAATAATTGATTTTTCTATTTATAAAGACGAGTTTTCAACAAAATAAGTGAATTTTTAACTGAAAAGATCAAATTTCTGGCAAAAATGAAATACCTACATTTTTAATTTAAAAAATTCATTTTCAACAAAAAAAAGGAATGTTTAACCAAATAGTTAAAATTTCAACCTAACAGGTTATATTGTTACCAAAAAAAGATAAATTTTCAACAAAAAGTACGATGGTTTAATTTTAAGTTAGAGAAATAAGTTTTTACTCAATTAAAATAAATTTCAATAAAATAGTTACATTTTCAACCAAAAAGATCAAAAGTCTATAAAAAAATCGACGAAAAATTATATAGTTAAATTTTTAGTTGCAAAAATTAATTTTCAACCAAAAAAGAATAATTTTTAACAAAATATATGAATTTTCAACCAAATATTTTAAATTTTAATAGAATTTTCAACCTAATAGTTGAATTTTCAACAAGGTTATATTGTTACAAACAAACAACAAATTTCAACAAAATAGGTGAATTTTCAAGTAAAAAAGATGAAATAAGTTTTAAACAAATAAAATCAATTTTTAACGAAATAGTTCAATTTTCAATCAAACAGATGAATTTTCCATCAAAAAGAACAAATGTCTATAAAAAACAAGATTTCGACAAAAAATGCAGTAGTTACATTTTTATTTTGAAAAAAATTTATATCAAAATACATGAATTTTCAAACAAATATTTTTATTTTGTATGGAATTTTCAACAAAAAATGTTAATTTTCTAACGAAAAAGACAAATTTTCAACACAAAATAAAATAGTTTAATTTTCAGTTCGGGAAATGAATTTTTGAATAAATAAAATATATTTACAATGAAATAATTCAATTTTCAATCAAACAAACGAATTTTCCACCAAAAAGATTGATTTTCGATAAAAAAAAAAATGTTCAACCATAGAAAAATTAATTTTCAATAAAAAAATAATGTTCTACCAAAAAAGAATAATCTTAAACAAAAAACATGAATTTTTAACCAAATATTTTAATTTTTAATTGAATTTTTAACCTAATAGTTAAATTTTTAACCAAAATGGTGAATTTGTCACCAAGAAGATTAACAATCTACCACAAAAGACACACAAAAGTTGCAACAATATACATAAATTTTCAAACAAATATGTAGTTGAATTTTTAACTGAAGAATATTAATGTTCAAACAAACATGATATCATTAAATTTTTAATAAAAAAATTAATTTTCAATAGAAAAAAAACTGATTTTGAACCAAAAAAATTAGTTTGCTGCCAAAAAAGAATAATTTTTAATAGAAGGACATGAATTTTCAATCAAATAGTTGAATTTTCAACTGAAGAAGATAAATGTTCAACCAAACATGGAATAGGTTAATTTTCTGTTGAAAAAATATTTTTTTTTGGATATTAACAAAATAGTTCAATTTTGAAAAAAAGAAAAGATTTTTCAACTAAAATGAACAAAAAAATGAATTTTTAACAAAGTAGTTTCACATAGTGGATTTTTTTCTAAGGAAAGGGTAATTAGTGCGCTAGTAGCGCGCACAATGTTCTAGTTATTTAAAATTTACATTTGTGAAAGAAGGCATTCCTTTCTTCGAATTTAAAAGCAATCATTTGTTCATAAAAAGTAAAATCAAATTATTTATTTATTTTTCACCCTAAAGGACCCTTAAACCTAATTTTTTTAAATTTGAACGCTCAATAAATAAATAATTATTAAACTCTTATAAATTGTGCAATTCAAAAAATAAAAAAAATATGTAAGTCCACGCTATCATTTTCAATTCTCTAAATTAAAGAATGAATCAACGAATTTAGAGATTTTGAAAATTATCTTGCAAATTTATAATTGTTTAATTGTTATTCATAAATCAAAAGTTGTTTTGAAATCTATTTTAAATATTCTCTTAAAATTATTATTTTGTAACATAAAAAATCATTTAAAACTTTTCCACGAATCCTAAAAAAATTTTTGTTTTATCTTGAAACCTCTCAAAATCCTGAAACAGCTTCAAAACTTTATTTCAAATTGTTGAAAAATCTACATTTTGTTTTAAAATTTTTGGAAACAGTTTTTTTTTTGCTTAAATGCAAAATGAATTAATAGAACCTAATAAGAATTATTCCAACTAGATATTTTTCATTGCCAGTTAATTTTTTGAATTGCAAAAAATATTTTTTTGGTTCAGAATTGAACTCTTTCGGATAAAAATGGTCTTATTTGGTTATAGATTTAACTATATTGTAGAAATTTTCTTTTTGTTTATGGTTGAAAATTAATTTTCTTAACTTAAAATTTTACTATTCTATTTTATTCATATTTCGGTGATCACCATAATCACTTGAAATCCTTCAATAAATTCCCGTGCGGAAATTTAAATCCGGGCACTATAAGGTCCTGAAAGGATTGCCGTATTATATTTAAGGTCCGGGTAAGTAAATCCTATCAGGCCCTTATGGTGTTCCGTCACGCTCGGAATTAAAAGGGCCGTAATTGGCTACCTTATAAGGTCCATGTCAGGCAGCCTTTTTTGTACCTTTAAAATAATTAAGGTCCTTTGCAGGGCCGTCATTATTTCGTATCGAATCCCTTACTTATTTTTCAAATGAGAATGAAATAAATATAAAAATTATGTATGTTGACTTCCAAAGGTGATGTTTTATTAAAATACATATTATTATGTACAATAATGTATATTAAAATCTTTTTCAATTCTGTCAAGTATTATAAAATTTTCCGTATCCGTACAGCGCGCGTACACAGTCGCGACTAACAAAAATTATACAACCGAGATATCCACATCTGGGATATCTCGCAGCAGCAAAAGAGTCAGCTCGACCGTAAGTGCAATAGAAGAGCCTCGCCCTACAGTAACCACCTTTTTTATCACGGTAGCATTTATGCCAAGTAAGTATGATTTTCGGCGCCTCGACTCCTGTCTTAAACACTCGACGCGCCGTTTCGACTGCGAGAGAGGCAAATCGTTGCGCGCCCTGGCGCACCACAGCCGAACTTTTGCCCAAGGCGGCAAGATTCAAATCTTCAAATTTTAAATCAAATCTTTTTGTGTCAAATCTTTTATGCATGAATCGTGGTTTATCATTCATACCATTATGAGAGTTAGATATATGAATATACGAAATTATTTATTAAAGCTAGAACAAAATAATTATTTGTTCAACATAATACATAATAAATAATTTACGATATCAGAATTTGATTAATTATTATTTATAGTGATTAATAATGCGATGAAATTGCAATATTATTATTTCAAGCATTTTACATAGCTGAGCACTGTCGATTATTGTTAAACTATTGTAAAAAAATCTAATATACTAGATGAAAAAAATTCAACATGAATTAATCTATTTTCTCCTTTTTTTACGAAAGCGACTATTAATCATTATCATTATTATGAAAAGTTTCAATAAACTGCGTTACTTAATAAAAAGGGCAATCTATCCGGGCTTTATTCGTACCTGATCAGGGCCGTAAATACGGCCTTTTATCAGATTGCCTTAATTAAAAATAAGGTTAGCCTATCCGGGCCTTATTTGGACCTGACCAGGACCGTTATATACATTTTTAAATCAGGCAACCTTATCAGGGCCTGGTACGAGCCTTTTTTTAAATAAGGCTAAAAAAGGCATTTTCCGCACGGGTTAGGCAGGAATCAATTCACACTGTTTTCAATTTACAAGAACAACGTTTGTATTTATTTATATTTAAAAGTAGGAAATTATACATTATTTCAAATTAAAATTGTTTAGATTCTGAAAATTTCATTAAGAATTTAAATCAAGATGATCAGAAGCACGGGTAGTATTGTTGTCACAAAAACAAATGCTTTACCAAAGCTATCCAAAATTTGATGAACCAGGTTTGAATTGGAGATTGATTGTTTTCACCATCGGATCTCCTATATATAATTTAGCACAGTACTCATCGAAATAACTTAAATCTATTTTGGAAAATACCAACATGTTTGTGAAACATAGCTGGAAATTCAAAGATAACTTAAAGATCATCAAATTACAGAAACCATGTTCTTCTTTTCTCTTGACATCGTGTCAATATTTGATAATATTCCTTTAGATTTAGCTCTAGACTGTATCAATGAAAAATTAATTTTGCATAATAA
Organism: Andricus curvator; assembly: GCA_932195095.1. Classification (NCBI taxonomy): domain Eukaryota; kingdom Metazoa; phylum Arthropoda; class Insecta; order Hymenoptera; family Cynipidae; genus Andricus; species Andricus curvator. The sequence continues at coordinate 209,045 of CAKNYM010051260.1, read as the reverse complement.
CTGAAGTAAAATTTCAAAAACGAGATTTCAATAACAACTAGAACTGTTTTTGAAAATACAGTGTTTTCATTTAAGAACAATTTCTATAAACAGACATCAGGTTGTCCGATGGGATTTTCTTTTTCTCCTATTGTTTCTAACTTACTTTTGGAAGATATAGAATGTAGATTTTAAAGAAATATTGAAGATGGAATAAGCAATGACGTATCAACGATTTATAATATAAGGTGCTATAGTTTCTATGTAGATCTAATTACAATATTTAATTTATGCGTTAAAAATTTTAAATAATTAATTTCTATAAAGAGAGAGAATCCAAACTTATATTATGAATTGGACTATAATTGTAATGATCTGAAATTATATTCAAACAATTATTACTGTTTTTCTTTATAAAAAACATTTCTGCGATTAATCTTTTAAATTCATTAGGTTCATGATGTAATACTATAACATTATCCCAATTGACCAAATGTCCAGTTTCTACCTGATGTTTTGCTATGACTTTATGGTTTTTTGGATTTTGTCTAAAATTATCATGATGTTCTTTTATTCTTGTAGCGAGTAATCTACTAGTTTCACCCACATAACATTTTTCACCATTCAAACATTGAATTTTATATACTACATCAGTAAATTGAAAATTGTCTAATAAATCTTTTCCTAATTTTATGAATTTATCAAGTTTAGAATCAATTCTAAAATTTGTTGTAATATTAAAATTATTTAAAATTCTCTTAATTTCAAAAGATAACTTACCATGATATCAAATTGATATTATTGGTTTAAAATTTGAATTTCTTACTATTTTTATATTATTTTGGTTGGAAAAGAATCTGTAATTGTTTTGATTTTATTATTAACATGTGTTTGAATAAATTCTATTGGGTAATTATTTAAAAGTAACGTTTTTTTAATAAATTCTATATTTGTACTGTAAAATGATTTATCTGATAATTTCAAAGCTGTATCAATAAGATTTTTTACTATTGAAATTTTATGTTGTATTGGATGGTTTGAAAGAAAATTTAGATATCTGCCTGAATAAGTATTTTTACGGAACCAATCAGTTATGATATTACCTGAATCAGTTTTTATAACTTTAACATTTAAAAACAAAATAGAATTATTACTTTCAATTTCATGTGTAAATTTAAGCCTTGGATGATAAGAATTAAATTGATTTAATACATAAAGTAGTTTATCTTTAGGTAATATAATGAACGTATCATCGACATATCTAAAATATGTGTGCAACGAAAAATTTAAATTTTTAATAACATTTGATTCTAAATCTTGCATAACTAAATCAGCTAATGTTGGAAAAATAGGTGAACCCATAGGTTTGTCAAAAATTTGTCTCTAAAAATTGTTATTGAATTTAAAAACTGTTTGTTCCATTAAAAATTGTATTCCTTCTTTAAATTTTCCAATAGGTAATTCTGTATAGTTTTTTATATGAATCCATCTACTTAATATACTATTGATAACTAAATCGAGTGGTACATTTGTGAATAATAAAGAAACATCTAATGAAACCATGATATGATCAGGTGGAATTGTTTTATTAATTATTTTATTTTTAAATTCAAAAGAATTTTTTACTTGATATTTTGGTACTATTAAAGCTTTTTAAAGAATATTATTAAAAATATTAGCCATTTTATAAGTAGGTGAGTTTATTAATGATACTACAGGTAGACATGGGCAATTATCTTTATGAACTTTAGGTAACCCATAGATTCTAGGAATGTTAGTATCATGAACTACAATATATTTTCGTAATAATTCTTTATCTAAATAACCATTAATTCTCCAAGAATTTAACAATTTAAATGTTTTATATTTTAATTCTTTTTCAGGGTTTTCATTTAATTTCTCATAAGTTTTTGTGTCATTTAATAATTCTTGCATTTTATTATTATAAGATTCCTTTCTTAGTATTACTGTAATGTTACTTTTATCTGTATGAGTTATTATTAATTGTTTATTAGCTTTAATAAATGTTTGTGTTTTCTTAATGTTTTGTTCTAAAATTCTATCAATTTCTGTAATTTTGTTATTCTGTAAATAATTTTCTGCAGTATTAATTACAACATTATTAATTATTCTATTTATTAATAAATCATGTTCTTCATTATTTTCAATTAGCCTAATATTTGACTCTATATCTTTAACTGTATTCATCATTATTTTACTTTTATTCGTTAAAAATGAAAAACTAAATTTATTCCCTAACCTTAAAATATCAATAACATTGTCTGGAATTTCAACATTATTAAAATTTATTAGCCAAGGATCATTAGCTTTACTGTATTCTGTATCTTTATGTTTATTAATATTCATTTTGATATTATTGAATTCTTGTATTACATATTTTAAGTGGATATTTAAGTCTTTTATTTCATCATTAAGTAAACGATGTTCTAAAGAATCAACTATGGAATTAACATGTTTTTTTGTACAAATAAAAGTAAAATAATTATGAATATAGTTAAAGATATAAAGTCAAATATTAGGCTAATTGAAAATAATGAAGAACGTGATTTATTAAGACATAGAATAATTAATACTGCACAAAATTATTTACAGAATAATACAATTACAGAAATTGATAGAATTTTAGCACAAAACATTAAGAAAACACAAACATTTATTAAAGCTAATAAACAATTACTAATAACTCATGCAGATAAAAGTAACATTACAGTAATACTAAGAAAGGAATCTTATAATAATAAAATGCAAGAATTATTAAATGACACAAAAACTTATGAAAAATTAAATGAAAACCCTGAAAAAGAATTAAAAAATAAAACATTTAAATTGTTAAATTTTTAAAGAATTAATGGTTATTTAGATAAAGTATTATTACGAAAAGATATTTTAGTTCATGATACTAACATTCCTAGAATCTATGGGTTACCTAAAGTTCATAAAGACCTTCGACCTGTAGTATAATTAATAAACTCAACTACTTATAAAATGGCTAATATTTTTAATAATATTCTTAAAAAATCTTTAATAGTACCAAAATATCAAGTAAAACATTCTTTTGAATTTAAAAATAACATAATTAATAAAACAATTCCACATGATCATATCATGGTTTCATTAGATGTTTCTTTATTATTCACAAATGTACCACTCGATTTAGTTATCAATAGTATATTAAGTAGATGGATTCATATAAAAAACTATACAGAATTACCTATTGAAAAATTTGAAGAAGGAATAAAATTTTTAATGGAACAAACAGTTTTTAAATTCAATAACAATTTTTATAGACACATTTTTGACAAACCTATGGGTTCACCTATTTTTCCAACATTAGCTGATTTAGTTATGCAAGATTTAGAATCAAACGTTATTAAAAATTTAAATTTTTCGTTGCACACATATTTTAGATATGTCGATGATACGTTCATTATATTACCTAAAGATAAACTACTTTATGTATTAAATCAATTTAATTCTTATCATCCAAGGCTTAAATTTACACATGAAATTGAAAGTAACAATTCTATTTCGTTTTTAAATGTTTAAGTTAAAAACTGATTCAGGTAATATCATAATTGATTGGTTCCGTAAAAATACTTATTCAGGCAGATATCTAAATTTTCTTTCAAACCATCCAATACAACATAAAATTTCAATAGTAAAAAATCTTATTGATACAGCTTTAAAATTATCAGATAAATCATTTCACAGTACAAATATAGAATTTATTAAAAAAAACGTTACTTTTAAATAATTACCCAATAGAATTTATTCAAATACATGTTAATAATAAAATCAAAACAATTACAGATTCTTTTTCCAACCAAAATAATATAAAAATAGTAAGAAATTCAAATTTTAAACCAATAATATCAATTTCATATCATGGTAAGTTATCTTTTGAAATTAAAAAAATTTTAAATGATTTTAATATTACAACAAATTTTAGAATTGATTCTAAACTTGATAAATTCATAAAATTAGGAAAAGATTTATTAGACAATTTTCAATTTACTGATGTAGTATATAAAATTCAATCTTTGAATTGTGAAAAATGTTATGTGGGTCAAACTAGTAGATTACTTCCTACAAGAATAAAAGAACATCATGATAATTTTAGACAAAATCCAAAAAACCATAAAGTGATAGCAAAACATCAGGTAGAAACTGGACATTTGATCGATTGGGATAATGTTATAGTATTACATCATGAACCTAGTGAATTTAAAAGATTAATAGCAGAAATGTTTTTTATAAAGAAAAACAGTAATAATTGTTTGAATATAATTTCAGATCTTAACAATTATAGTCCAATTTATAATATAATTTTGGATTCTCTAATTTAATAAAATTGTAATGATTAAAATTTGAATTGATGAATTTTTTTATTATTATTATTTCTTTTTTTCTAAGTTTTTATTATTTTAAATAACACATTATAGGTTTATATACATTAATTATTAAAATATTTTAACGCATAAATTCAATGTTGTAATTAGATCTACATAGAAACTATAGCACCTTATATTATAAATCGTTGATACGTCATTGCTTATTCCATATTTTGTTAAGAACTCTCTTCCTCTCTGTATTGAATGTATCGTAGCAAAAATGGAGCGAAATAAAAGCTCCGACTGTTTTACTAAACTAACCAAGTTATTAAAGGAAAAAATGTATGAATTTAGAAGAATATTGATCTAATTAAATTTTTAAAAGATGTAACAATAATTCTTTCCAAAAATGAAGCTTATAAGGTAAAAAAATTTTCAATTATAATTTCTAACCTAAAAATTAACAAACAAAAAAAAAGATTTTTTTATTTTTCAACTATTTAAATGATATTAATTATAATTAATTAGTGTTACATATATTTATACAAATAAGGAATAGAATTTTCTGAAAAATTAAAAATTGTGATGAACTTTAACATGGAAACGGAACTTCAAGGTCCTGATGAGGAAAACGTTATAGTTTTCGAAACGTCGACAACAGAAATAAAGAAATTTTTAACAACGAATTTCTACTGATTGGTCTGAAGTATGTCAATTTTACCAACTAAATATTAATTTCTCTTTCACTAAGAGATAACAACAGTTATAAAATACGAGATATAGAATCAGTTATTATAAATAAATTTAATAAAATTTCAATGAACATTCTGACTGAAAGAATGAATCTCAATCAGATTTACCAGAGCGTTATGTATTGAATAAAACGATTTGTTGGAGGTAAATTTTCCATTTGAATATTAATTGAAAAATCGAAACATGTTTATTAAATAACTGTTTAGCAAGCAAAAACTATTTAATTGAGACTCAAAAACTTCTTTAAACTTAGATGTGGGATGTCCAGAGAATAATTAAGCATTAACTGATCTGTTTTCATTTTTAGATATTTTTCGGCAGTCACGCAAGTGTAAAAATTAAATAAAAAAATGCAATAAAAATTGAATAAAATCCATGACTGTTTGGAAAACGTACTATTTTGAATCTGTATTCACTATCTAAAATATCGCTATATAAGCAAAAAACTCACTAGTGAAACACCGTGGCTCGACAGTAAAGCCGTAGAGCCTATAGTAAATTAGAAAACTCGAGCGCTGTCACAAACTAAACTCATTACTGCTCCTAAATTATTTAATATTTTGATTTGAAAATAAAAAAAAAATATTATACCTTTCTCTAAAGTTTCTTCGCAAGAAGTTTTTAAAATTTTACACATTTTGAAATTGTAGTGATTCTATCACTTAAAGGACACTCTAAAGTATATTCTCTGAAAATTTCATCAAAAATTTTTGTAAACTAACAAACTCAGCAAGAGTTACAGTTGAGAAAAAATTAAAATTAATTTTTCCCAAAAGGAAGATTTTTTTACTTTAATTTAACAACAAAGAAGTACGACTTTTTTCCGAATAAAAAAAAAATGAGGAATAATATTTGTCATCCAGGTAGAGCGTTTAAAAATTAAAATTAGAACATACGTTTCAAAGCCTCCAGAGGACTTCGTGTTCACCAGAAAAAAATTGTATGTGCCCTTATTGCATTAGGACCCGCAATTCTGCACTTACTAAATTTATAACTAATACTCAACCTTAATTTATTTCCTTAAAATAATATCTCCTAATTTTAGAGAAATATTCAATTCCTGATGAAAGCCCGCATTGTGTGTTGAAACGTAGAGAAACGAGGTTATATAAAGGATGTTCCAAACCTAAAATCATTTCTTTGTTCTTTACATTGTACCATAAAACCTAGTAAAACCCTTACCAAAAATTTCTTTCTAACAATGGTTGAGAAAAAGTAGAGACACTCTAGAGTTGATTCGTACTAATCATTCTTCTGAATAGTGTCAAATTGAAATTTGTTTGAAACAAACTAAAGAATTTTCTCAATTTTGTTGGTTGGAATGAAAATTTATCCTTACTAGGGTAATTACTGAACGAATAGATAAAATTAAAGTGCATTTTGCGGTAAGGGAATAATGCAGAGAAAAAGGTGGCTGCCAAGACCACAAGGGGTGCAATGATGCATTACAGCTCGGACTTAGTGTATGAACTCTCTTGTTGAATTATGTTCGCCAACATTATGCCTCGTTCGGTTGATGGCATGGCCACCGGACTTAGGTACCAACTTATGCTCGACCTGGAAAGCCAGATTGTAATTCGGATTTCCGTAGTGCCATTCTGCTCTGACGTGACCGCAACCGTTCTTACACACCCACTGCAAAACTTATCTCACAAACTCGTCCCTTCGCTTTTTTACTTTCTTCTCTCCTCATGTTGAACGGAAACAAATCCTTTTCTCCAAGGACGATAAAACTTTTCAGCAATTTCACGCTGAAGCCACTCTCCTTTTCCAAAGTGTCTTCCTTTTGTCCTTTATTCGAAAATATTTTTGGTTTCTCAGCTTCATGGGTTTCATATGCTAAGTCGGGATTCAAACTTCAGGGGTCAGGGGTCAAAGCTCGGAGGCCAGAGGATAAGCGTTTGGTTTTAGAATTCAGAGAGATGACAGGGAACAAAATTCAGACGCCAAAGGTCAGAGGTATGCCTGATTTGGTACATTGGGCAAAGCGTAGTTTTTTTACCGCACCATCCACAGACTGGATTGTAGCCATATGCATGATTATTATTATAGGTTATGGAGGAAAGGAGCTAATTTCAGATAGTGCACGTGTGATTAATTAATTTATCTTAGGAATAAATATAAAATTTTAAGCGGTGCTAAGGTACGAAGTACCTATGCAAGGTACCCAACCCGTTATGGAGATAAAGGCGCGCGCGACATCTCTTGCATCTGTAATGTTCTTCTATCTCGTTCCCCTTATCCAAGTCTCTCGTTACAGCACTCTGACATCTCTTCCTTGAAGCCTCGGTGTGCCTATTTGCCGTACCGAAACCCCGTGATACTCTTAAAGAAGCCACCTGCATAAGCGATGCTCAGCCCCACATGCGGAGGCTGCATACCTGAGAAGACTGATTTATAGACCTCCGGAAGTTCGAGAAGTCGTTTTTCTTCAATTTAATCTAGTTGGAAAACAGGAGATATACAATATACATGCATTCAGAAAATCGTCTTGTTAAAATCCTAAGGAAGATCAAATTCAAGTATTCCGAAACATTCTCAACTTCAGTTTCTCTTCCTTAAAGTACAGGGAGTTCTTAAAAAACTAGTGTCCGGAAATAACTGGAAGATTATCTCCTTCAGTTTGGGATTATAAAATTTGTTCAGGAGACTGCATTTTTTAATCTAAGTGATCAGAAATACCGTAAGCCGGGGCTAAACGAAACACGTTGGGGAAACAGAGACACTCCTAATTTCGTATTTCATTTCTCTTTTTACAAATAAAGATACAACAAATTTTTCATTGTTTTCTGTAGAATGAATGTTGAGCTTACTTTTAGAGACTGTTTGGTTTAGTTTCATTAGGAATTTTTGATAGAAATAATATTTATATAAGGTTGTCATATTCTGTATTTTAGTTGAGTCGACTGAAAAACGCTTGCAATACTTTACTTAAATTCTTTTTTATATTTATGTCACGTATCATATATTATATCGTCATAAAAAATTACCTCAAATTCTAACCAAGATATGATGTTTAGTTTTTGTTGTAGAACGGTTTTGATAAAAAGTTTCGAATTTGCAGGGGATACTTGGACACTGTCATAAATTATATACTGAATATGGGACAATCATTCTCAAAATCCAAACAAGCAGATGCTCTTGAAATATTCCCTTATTTTGTTTTCTTATACTTATAAGATTATGGCGTGAAGCAACACATTAGTTATACATTTAATGAAATTAAGTACCTATTTTTTAGTTTTTACTTATATTAGTTTAATTCACTTTTTAAAAATAACAAAACCTTATGATGTATGATATTCTGCCATTTAGTTTTATAGAATAACACACTTTTGAATCGAATGACTAGTTACTTATAGCTAAAATGAATGTTTTGATTTCACGATATGCCAAAAAAGGCATCAGAATTTATATATTCAAAGCATTTTCATTTCTTTTTGCAATTTATTAGGAAAAATCTGAAAAACATGTCCCACTTAGTCCCACCTTGTGGTTACCAGTTCCCTTGAACTAGTTACTTCTTTTGGTAACGATAATAGCTTTGTAAATAAATACCGAATGAGTCTCGTTTTTATGAGAGCCAATACATTATATTGCTTTTGCAGAGATTTTTTTATTTTAATCGAATCAACGGATAAAAAAGTCTCATTGCTGATTGCTTTTCCAAAACTGAAGAAATTATTCATAAGGTACAATACCACGCACAAAAAAAAATCTCATTGAACCAACCAGAATAAATTCTATAAATTCTGGTTGAATGTATCAGAAGATTCTGGTTCACATTTTTCTAGTTAATGTTACCAGAAATTCAAATAAATTTAACCAGAATTCTTGGTAAGCTTAACCCGAAATCTGTACTAGGCAGTTTTCTGGTAGCTTAGGAAGACAACGTTCTGGTCAACATAACCAGATATTCTGGTAATCGTCGCCAAATGTTTTGGTGAGCGCAACCAGATATTCTGGCACCCGTTGATTTTCGACTATCAGATTTCCATACTTTTCTACTTTCTTGGACTCTTTCTGGGCCCTCTGAAATTGTATGAACTGCATCCCAAAGAAAATAATCTAACAAAAGTTTCCGAAAACAGATTGCAGCAGCTATATTCTGCTTCGGTAAAATTTCGCATACTGTTGATGCATTCTGTTTCTGAAAATTTTTGTTAGGACTTTTTTCTTCTGGCTTTCATATAATCTGCACTTAGATTACTTGGTCAATACCAAAAATTTCGAACATTCACTTTGTTTATCGTCTAGAATGTTAATATTTTCGAGAATATTTTTTAATGATACCCAAAAAATATGTGCTTTTGTTTTCGAAGTATCCCTGTACCACTTGTATTTAGACGGATAAAGTGAAGCTTTTTCTTTTAACACAACTAAATTCACGGTTGACTACAGTTATTTATACAAATATAACTGAAAATACAATAATCAAATCGCGATTGTTCGAGAATTGTACATTTACGACAAAGCGTCACTTGACACATCCAGAAATATTAACCAGAATATTTTCAACCAAATAAAATCAACCAGAGTTAATTACATAGATGGTAGAAACCTAGGGATGTTAGAAAGGCGTAGGGGTGTGAAATACATTATTTTTAAGAACAGTCACATGAGCGTCTTCCTGCACTTTTGTAAATTTTTTGTGGACCAATGGGTGCGCATTTCGTTCGATTGCATTCTTGTTTACGTTATTTTGCACATCATGTCGCGTTGCGGTGCTTGTCTCTAACTTGGAAATTTATAAAAGGTAATTATATAAAAATAATTTGTTCTTTCACTCGAAAAAAAAAATTAGTTTTTGAATGTTGAGACCGCCAAGTTGTGATATTCCGTTTTCTCCCTTAAATACAGATAATAGCTTAAAAACATGTTCACCTCTGTGAAAAGTTGTGAATAGTAGCAAGGTGCCCGCAAGTTAGAGAAAACCTGCAAATCAGAGAAAAGTCAGGAAAATTTGTTAATTAGGGAAAGTTTGGAATGAGTCAGAGATAAAAGAAAAATTGCGATTTGAAAAACCGAAACGTTTTTGGGGAACCAAACGTCGAAATATCTTTTTTATTATAAAAGTTGAAAACAAAATTCAACGAGATTTCGGAGATTTCCGACCCCTCGATTCACGATGCGTACGTCATTTCACGGTCGACGACGGGTAATTTACGCCCTGCATGTATTTATTTACGGCGGACGCAGGTTAAGGAGATCGAATTATTTCTATCGTCGCAGGGTGTACATTTTTACCAACTTTTTTTACAGTCTGAGAAATAAAACTTGTAATTTATTTTACAATATCTGAATAAGCAATTCCAGGCGGGAGTATGTAGAAGAGTTCAGATTGTGGACAAAATCGAGTGCGAATCACGAGATAGGTGATGAGAATGTGTTTGTTAAAACCGAAGGAGCTTTAACAAAAGAGAATTCACAATCACCAAATTACAGTTGTCGATGCTCTGACATTTAATTTTGAAAGGGCTGTGCATGAATGTGGGGGAAATACGAAGACCGAGCGCACAGCGGGAGATAAATGTATTATAGAGCGCGAAGCGCGATAATCCGCGCGCATAGCGCGCGATAAGAATGTGTCCTCGCGGCGGGCAGATTTTTTGACATTGGATTCCTGTTTCCTGATGAGGAGGGCATTCGACAATATATTTTAACCCTCCGTCCCCCACGTGCAAGTGAGGGACACCGTCCCCCACGTGGGGTCTACACGAACCCCACTCACGTTCACGGCGCAAGCGGTGTGGAATCACATTGGACCAGCGCCAAAAATTTTTGTTTTTGTTATTTAATAACACGAACAAAAATATGGTTGGTAATCAAAACAAACAGGATTCAAGTTGAAAGTTTATAATAAAGTTTAAACCTTATCAGATACAAAAGACAACCTCCTTATACGACTGACTAACGAAATCACACTTCAAAAATATAAACTAGAACAAACAAACACTACACTTTGAATATGAGAAAACTTCGCAAATTTTTATTGCAAATTCAGTCAGAAATGAATGCGCTTTTACCGACGTCTTGAGAACTACTGAGAGGAATGATACTCAACGCGACCGGCAACGGGATGCAAAATTGCGCCTGTCATAAAGAAATTAGTGCGTCTGGGGTCCGCCTAGACCCCACGTGGGGGACGAAGGGTTAATAAAGGATCTTCTCAACATCATCAAGGTCTTTTATCTAGTCTGAAGTATGTCATATTTTACATCTAACTCTATTCATAATTTATTACTTATAGAAATTGAATTCAATATTTTTAATTTCTAGATCAAGGATTGAATCATGTTAGTGCGCAATTGTGAAATTTGTCTAGTTTGATGAAATTTTCATTTGTTATCAGAAAATACGCACACTAGCTTGAACAGGATATGTATAGTAGCGTTTAATAAGCTTTGCGATGGCAGACGTGAACATACATATACATATACATATACATACACATATACATATACATACACATATACATATACATGCGTATAAATCGAGTGCATCTAGCATCTAACGAGAATTATGCAATCGAATGACACAATAGCCCAACTATTATGTAGCAGGCAAGCAACTAACTTCCGAACAATGGATGCAACGACTACAATGCCAACCCTCTCGTATTCTCACGTTACCTTCGCTATAAATTCACACCATTCTATTCACTCGTGTTCAAGAGAGAATCTTCATTATTTTATTAGTTTAATCAAATGAAAAGACAAATTTGTCATATCGTAATTTTATCTATATGGAAAATGTACATATGTACCATGTGTGGATCAGTCACACCATTTCCTCCATATTTTCTAATCAAACCAATGCATTCAATGGAAGGTGGAAAATTTCAAACTACACAATTTGGAACAGCAAGCTTCAAAAAGTGAAGAAAAAATTCATTTAATGGAATCGCAAACGCCTGACGCAGAAAAAAATTGAAATACAATATTTGATCGATTTCAAGTACATACATAGTGGTAAAAATTCAAAAATATTTGAATTTGAAGATGTTCATTATGGTGGTTAGGAAGAGAAAATTCTGAATTTTGTTTGGGGCAATGGCTCATTTTGTGAGGTTCCCGAAACAAGTGAATAGGAGCCGTTTTGCTATTTTGAAATAATTTTCCACCCCACTTCTTTTTTTCATGGAAATTTTTTTTTTTTTTTATATATTTTATATATATTGTTTATATATTTTTTATATTTTTTCTTTCTTTTCAGCTCGAACCCCCCAGGGTGAACTAGGGGGATCACCTTCAAATGAAAATTTCGTCTTCAACGTCCTTTGATAAATGCCTAAAATAAAACTCAAAAAATACAAACATAATATTTTAACAGAATTCAGACCAAAATGCTCTTACAACAGGGGAAATAGGGTGATTGTTCAGGAAAATAGGCGAATAATTACAGAATAAATTATTTTGAATAATATTCATCTACAGGAACTAACTAATTTTCAACCCAAAGAAACGAATGTTTAACAAAACAGCTAAATTTTCGACCAACAGAAATAACTTAAAAAATAATAGAACTTTTAACAAAATAATTAAATTTCTATCAAAAGAGTTTTATTTTCAAAACCAAAATCGGAATTCTTAAAAAAAAAAAAGAATTTCTAACAAATAAGTTTCACTTTCAACCAAGTAGTTGAACTTTCCATCAAAAAAGATAAATTCTCACCAAAAAATATAATAGTTGATATTTCAGCCAAAAATAGATCTTAATTTTATATAAAAAACTGTCGGAATTGACCAAAAAAGGTGAATTCTCATCAAAAAGTGCAACAGTTGATCATATTTTAACCAACAAAAATTTTAATATTAAATCAAAAACTTTTCATTCCAATTTTTCATTCAAACGAGAAAAAAAATGTAAACCAAATTGTTAAATTTAGAAATTAAATGGCGAATTCTCTACAAAACAGTTAAATTTTCTACCCGATAATATGAATTTTTAACAAAAATGTTTATCTTCAATCAAAGAATTGAATTTCTCAAAAAATAATAGAATGTTAAACCGAAAACGATTAATTTTGAACACAACCGCTGAATTTTCATGCATAAAAGACGTATTTTCTACAACATAGTTAACTTTTCAACCCAAAAATATCAATTTGTAACGAAGCAATTAATTGTCGATCAAACAGTTAAATTTTTAATGAAAAACGATCAATTTTGTAACAGAAGTAGAACAATAGAATTTCCATCTAATAAAATTAATTTTCAACCAAAAAGAAACGAATCTTCAACAAAATCATGCAATCTTAAATCAATAGAATTAGTTTTTAACAAAGTAGTTCAACTTCTACCTAAGCAGTTAAATTTTCAACGAAAAAATATTTATTCGCAGTGAATGATTCATTAGTTGAATTTTTAAATAAAAACTATCAATTTTTAAGAATATTTTTTCTAAAAAAATAGATTTTTTTACATTTTTATGTGAAAAAACGAAAGGTACAAAAAAATGTTAACATAAAACATTACACAATTGAAAAATTTATACAAAAAACACGTCTTGTTCTTTTCCAAACTCTTTCATCATTCACAAGGATAATTAGAAAATTATATTTTTAGGAAAAAGAAATATGTTTTTTTCAGAATTTTGAAGAAACGAAAAGAAGATTTTTTAAAAAACCCCAGCGTTTTTATTTTTGCCAAAATTTTCAAAATTGTTTGCCTTAATGAGTGGGCTAAACAATTTTCGAGGCCGGGAGAATTTTTTTTTTTTTAGAAAATACAGTTTTTTAATTTTTTCGTAAACGATGCAAGATATCACAAAATAGCAATATGTATTTGGAGTAGAATTTTTCAAGATATGCAAACTTTCATCCTAATATATATTTTTTATCTTTCGTTGGTTCGGAGAAAAACACGAAAATTAAACTTGAATAAATATTCTCCCGGACACCAAAATGGTTAAGCCCGCACAAAACTTATAATATGTCTTCCTCATAACAGGCTGAATTTAAGAAAAAAAATTCAAAAAGATATAAGTGTGTTTTTTTGTAAAAATCCACTTTTTATAATTTCAAACAAATCACTGGAATTTTCTTATTTTTGAACTTTTTTTTAAATTTTCTGAAAGATTTCTTAAGAGGCCACTTAAACTCTCCACAATCGGAAATGAAAGTTAGAATATATGATAGAGGTAAGAAATTATGAAAATTTAAATGAAAATTAGTGTATCTTAGAAAAATAGACGTACAAATTTAGATAATTGTAACTCGTGAAAAGAAATTTGTTTCCTGAATCTAAAAAATACGTGTAGCGTAATTTAAAAAAAAAATAAAACGTTTTATTGCTGATGGATTCTGCGACATGTTGTGTAGATCCTGCCTGATTTATAATAGTTCCGGTCCCCTTTGATTCAATAATTCTTCATCAAAGCCAAAAAATCGATGCTTTCAAGTAAAAAAGAAAAAGCTTGACTTTTTTTCGTATTTTTTCGGATAATTCTTCAATAGAACAAACGTATGCATTCGCATTAATGTTAGCAGGATGTTCTGCTCTATTGCAAGTTTCGCTGATATGTATGTAATTCTCGTCACGTACGTGGGTACGTCGAGCGAACTGTGTAGCGTACATGGCGCCTAGAATCCACCAAGTTACGAGTTCTAATCGGCACTGCAGCATTCAAAGGGAAATCGAGCGAATTTGCATTTTGCGGCTTATCGACCTACCTTCCCAGAAGAGCTTTCGAAAATCACAAAGAATAGCACATCTTCATTAAGATTTTCTTCCTTAAATCAGGATTTTACGGTCGAAAAAGCTAATTTATTTTCAACGGTTCGGAAGCTGCACACTAAATCTGAATAAAGCGCCGCGCCGTCTACAATTTATCAACTTGACTTAAAAAAGAATATATTAAGACGTGAAATGTGGCAGAATCCTGGAAAACCCCTAAAATGAAGCACCTAAAATGTATGTTACAATGTTAATTATTGAATAATAATAGAACCATTATGTTGTGCAATATTTTGGAGTGGATGACTAGTCTAATATTTTCCATAAGCTTGGCTAGTCCCGAATTTTTGGGGACGACTAGTCCATCCCCTTTTCCAACTCCCCCAAGTTTTCGGGACGACAAGACGCAGTCATAATTTATACGTTCTACTATACTTCCCTTTCTCACTCTTCCTATATGCATTCCTTGATGCCCGGCAGTATAATGGGGATAGTATAACCGAGTGAGTTTAGCTTACCCCGAAAGGGATTTAGCCTAATAGTTTAACAATAATAATAACAGGAGATATCATAATATATAATAATAATAGAAGAGCCTCGGCGGCTTAGGCTGTTAGACGCTCAGACTTCACGTTGAATGTCCGGGACTCGATCCCTAAGTCGGTACATCTGGCAATTTTTTTACGTTCTTTTACTGAGGTTCTAATGGTTTGAATCCCTCCTTAAACTGTAGGTTCCCCCATCATGCACTTGGTTGTAGCCCAACCGGTGGATGGTAGGGTGAAAAAACCAGCCTTTGGCCAATATATCAAATTAGGCATACTGCTCTTATCAGATCACTTGATAGTATTAGAAAAATACTTCCGTGACTGATGATATTTACCGAGACAGCCCTTTGCAGACTATTAAAAAAATCCAACTCTAACAAAAAAATGCCAGCTCGAGGGAACACTGCAAAAGTTAATCAGCATCATCCTGCAATTTTCAAACGATACCTATATGGAATTCTGGCTAGAGAAGTGCAGAGAACTGCACTTAAAACAGGGAGTGGTAAAGGCGGACTTCAGGCTTGACAATCAGCTTATTAAAACAATGACGAAGGATAAGTCGTATAAATCTCTAGGCATGATACAGTCAATTGATCCCTGTCACACCACTCAGAGAAAAAGTTGTCTTGAAACAAAAGCATGATCCTCTTGCCTGTTTTGTTTTTAACGAGGTGAATATATTTTTTACATAAACAGAATTATTTGGCTGCATGAGTAGGTGAAGTAAGTAGGTAAGTAAGGAAAATTTTTCCTGCAAATGAATTCC
Organism: Andricus curvator; assembly: GCA_932195095.1. NCBI lineage: Eukaryota > Metazoa > Arthropoda > Insecta > Hymenoptera > Cynipidae > Andricus > Andricus curvator. Next base: position 192,970 of record CAKNYM010051260.1, on the reverse strand, counting down.
TGTTGAGACAAATGAAAATCCTTTCAACCTTATATTTAAGAGGAAATTCCATTTACGTCAAGAAACATCCTTGTGTTACCAGAAGACATTTCTCTGAGTGACTGCTGTTAAGGAAAGCCATACGAACATCTTCGTCAAGCGCCGCTAACACGTACGCAATTTCGCTACTCAACTACTCTCTCGGGCTCATCAAATGGCCTGACACAACCTGGAAAATTTGAATAGAACCATCCGCGTGCAGATAACAAAACATCGAATGTACCACGCAAATTCTGCATGTAAGAGGGATAGTCCTACAACACGGAAAAAACAAAGTGTGAATTAAACACTAATTTTAGGGTACCACTTACCTGCAAGAGAAACTATCCGTGGTAGTATGAATTCTACACTACAACAAGAGAATTTCTTAATTATCTCCATGTCGAAAGATAATGTTTCTCTGAGATGGTACAAGGGGTACAAAGTGCCAAACACTTGGAGTACGAGGTATGGGCTACTTGGGGTACGAAATGCAAAATAATCAAACAAACCAACTCGGCACTTCATGCCCCAAATCCGAGAGATATTCAAATCACAATGAAGGTAAACACCGTTCTAATTCTAGCTGCAACAAAATAAACACAACTGAACATTTGCAACATAACTGAACACACATTCCAATAGCAAGCAGGATAATCGACTTCAGAACATCATCTGTGTAGAAGATAACAATTAAGCACCTCTGAATCTTGCTGATCCAAGTGGCACGGAAATCCATGCAACCGATGTTAAACTGTACCGGAATAGAAATAGAATACATTACACGGACAACGTCCCAGTGTACAAGATCAACCAAACGTGGATAGTGAGGCATTCAACCTGTGACCACGAAGGGGGAGCTCTTTCCAGAAACGGAAGGATTTGTCATAGCCATACAGGACAAGGTAATTAGTACTAGAAATTACCAAAAGCATATACCATATCATATCTGTAGAGCATATCTGTAAAGCACTCCACTTACCAGTCGAGGATCGGTGCTAGTTATGTGGTGATCCCAATGAATTCATCGAGCACATCATTTATGGCTGCAGAAAGTCAGCCCAAAACGAGTATGATCACAGACACCGTGATGTTGCAGGGATCATTCACCAGAAACTTCCAGGAGGGCCATACAACCAACATCCGGAAGTATAGCCCATTGAGACAAGAAATCATGACCGTGTGACGATTGAAAAAGGTGACGATTAATCCTCTTGTGATTTCAGCCACGGTTATTTTCCATGTTAGTCTAAAGAGTCGCCTAAAGAACCTAGGAGTTGATATCCCTATTGAAAAAATACTCGAGGAAATCCTCGTGTTATCTTCGGACGAGGAAACCACGAGAAAATCCGCGAGGATTTTCAAATTCTTTGAGGAAATCCTCGAGTCAGAGAATTAATCCTCGCAAAATTCCTCGAGGAATTGGGAAATCCTCGCGAATTTCTTCTTGTTTTCCTCGTCCGAAAATAACACGACGATTTTTCCTCGAGGATTTTTTCAATAGAGATAGGGTGCTAGCTGCTATGATGTAGCTGCTCATGATAGACCATTCTGATGTATTGATGTATTTTCTATATTTCGGATATTTATGTGTCCTGTTTCTTTTCTGTTTTTTCTATTTCCTGACTGACCACTGTTCTTTACTTTGTCGATACAGTCGCCCAATAAAATATGTATCTGAAGTTAAATAAATTCACTTCGGATTTTGGAATACCAATAATTGGGCTAAGGTGCCCAAGTCTTGCAGACCAGCCCCAACTGCTGTTCTACCTAATTTTTTCGAAAGATTTTAAAAGATTTTAAGGTAGTTAAAGTATTGCAAAGGATTTAAGCAGCTTCCAAGGAAATTCGTCAAATTTTTAAGGATTTTAATTATTTCAAGAACTGTTTAAAGCTTTGAAACGTTTAGGAATGTTAGACGATTTTGAAGATTCTACGGCAGTCCAAGGGATTTCGAACAAATTAATTAAGGAATCATTTCTCGGATTGCGAAGAATTTCCCAAATGTTATAAGAATTTTGAAAGATTTCAAAGCATGTTTATGGGACTATTATCAGTGATTTTTAATGGATGTCAATGGGTATACATTTGTTTCAATTTACAATATTACTATGAATTGCACATAATTTCACAAGAATTACGGTGGATCTCGTAGGATTTCAACGATTTCAAAATAATTTCAAATATTTCAGTTCAGATGCGTTTTTTAAGGATTGCAAGGATTTCCAAAGATTTCTAGGATTTCCAAATGTTTAAAATGATTTTCAAGGGATTTTATCCGATTTTCGAAGATGTCTGTAATTCTAATGTATTTTAAAGGCTCTGAATAAGGTATTTTTATTCAAGGATTTCATAGGACTTCAAATATTTCAAAAGATTTTAAGGAATATCATCAGATTTCCTATTATCTTACAGGATTTCAACGGATTTTATCATATTTGATTGAATTTCAAAGCATGTATGCGTTAATTCCCGGTGGCATAATAAGACTAGTACCGGGCGAGTTATTTTTATCCTAAAAGGGATTTGGATTTCACAGCATTTTAAAACATTACCAGGAATTTTTGAATGCTTCAAAAAATTTCAAAGTATTTCAGAAGATTTCGATGAATTAAAAAAATTGTAAGGTTTTTTAAAAGAGTTCAAGGAATTTTCAAGAGATAAGGTTTGAAAATATTTCCAGAAATACCAAAGGATGTTTAAAGAATTTTCATGGATTTAATAACATTTCTAAGGATTTTAACGATTTTAAGGGATTTCAAAAGTTTCAAACTAAAGACTTAAAGTGATTTTATAATATTTCAAGGGGCATCAAAGAAAAATGCATAAGATTTTGGGAATTTTAATAGGATTTACAAGATTATAAGCGTTTTTTCTTTTTTCTTCATTAAAAAATTTTTTGATTTGAAAATTTATTTATTTGGTTGAAATTTCATTCTTTGAAAGTTGATTTCATCTGTTTTTGATTAAAAATTAGAATTTTTTCATTGAAATAGGAATTATTACATTTTTCGTTGAAAATTCAGCTTTTTTGGTTGAAAATTCAACTGTTTAGTTAAAACTTATATGTTTTGTTGAAATTTTGATTGACGTACAGAAATATTCAAAAATCTTTGAAAATTTTTTCTCAAGAATCTTAGGAAAATTATATTTATGCCCATAACCATAAAAATAAATATCTTAAAGAATAAATAGTTATTCGAAATTTTTGTTTTGTATTAAAAATTATTTTTTGCCTTAAATTATAATTTGGTTCTAATTTTCCTTTTTTGTTGACTAAAAATCGTTTTTACTTGAAAATTTATTTATTTTGTTGAACATTTATTTTTTCAAAGTTAAATATAGTATTCGGTTGAAAATGGTTTTTTTTGTTGATCAAATTTTAATTTGAAATATCTGAAATTTGGGAAAATATTTCGAAATTTTTGTGAAGAATCTTGGAAAACTTATATTTATACTTACTTTTACAATTTTATTTTGATTTTAAAATAATTTTAATTGGAAATTAATTGTAAATAAGTGTAAAATAAATTCAACGAAATTTATTTTATGAAGAAATAAAAAAAAATTATTCTTTAACTTTTTTCCCCTTATTTTAAAGTTATATGAATATAATTTTCATATAGGATTCTTGACAAAAATTTTGAAATATTTTCTAAGATTTCAGATATTTCAAACTAAAATTTGAACAAAAATAAAACAAAAACATTTTCAACCGAATAGTTTAATTTTCAGGCAAAAAAGGTTAATTCTCAACGAAAAATGTGATAATTGCTATTTCTTTAAAAAAAATTTATTTTAAATAAAAAACGGTTGAATTTAACTTTGAAAAAATAAATTTTTAACCAAATAAATAAATTTTCAAGTAAAAACGATTTTTAGTCAAGAAAAAAGGAAAATTGCAACCAAATTATAATTAGAGGCAACAAATAATTTCTAATACAAAATAAAAATTTCGAGTAACTATTCATTCTTTAGGTTATTTATTTTTAAGGTTATAGGTATAAATATAATTTTCCTAAGATTCTTAAGAAAATTTTCAATGATTTTTGAATATTTCTGTATATCAACCAAAATTCAACAAAAAATACAAGTTTTAACTAAACAGTTGAATTTTCAAGGAAAAATGTAATAATTGCTATTTCAACAAAAAAATTTTAATTTTTAATTACAAACAGTTGAAATCATCTTTCAAAGAATGAAATTTCAACCAAATAAATAAATTTTCAAATCAAAACATTTTTTAATGAAGAAAAAAGAAAAATTTCAACAAAATTATAATTTAAGGCGAAAAATATTTTTGTATACAAAATAAAAATTTCGAATAACTATTTCTTAACTTTTGCCTCAAAATTTGTCTATACTCCAAGCTAATTTTCCGAACCGAAACCCAAGAAAAAATCTTTATTTAATTTAAACAAAAATAATTATTCACTTTTATTTCGACTTTTTGTCTGTAAAATAAACTTGGAAAATAACAAAAATTTAGAGGATGAAACGAATTTGATCAGAGTTTTATTTTTACACAACTGCTATATTATGTTTTTAGTAATAATACGCTTTTTGTGCCTCACTCTTCACTGCACGCTATATGCCGACATTTTGCCCTAAGTACCTGAAGAGCATGATAGACGCACGCTGTGCTGCATATCATGCAGACAGTGTGCGGGCACTTGCGGGATTACTGACTACCCTCAGAACGTGCTGTCACTGTGCTCGCATTGTTGCCGACACATCGTGCTTGCACGCCATGCGCCCATGTGCGTCCGCATGCATTGTTATCTGGGTGGCTCCTCTCATTGAATGAGAGGAGCGAGTTGACCGTCGAGGAGAGAAAGCGACCACGTGATGTAAAGGAGCAAAGTGGGGGAACCTTCCCCCTTCATTCTTGGCTCGCTTTCCCTCTCGCCTTTTCTCTGCGTTTCATTTGTCGCTTCATATTTCGGTACCTATTGTACCGAAAAAATATGAAAGAATGTAGATCATTTCTCAGGACAATTGCTCCATATAGGAAGAAGACATTGTTGAAAGAAGGCAACACCGATACTATAATTTTTGTTTCAATCTTTAATCATTTTTTCACTTCGCAAAAGTCTCAATCGATTTTTTGATTATAACAATTTTGATAAAGAAATGCGTATATTTAATATTGCTTTCATTTTCAAACGTGATTCTCAAATTAGATGCAAAAGAACAATTTTGTATTTTATAGATTTTGTTTTAATTCAAACCATTTGTTAACTATGGCTTTATAAAAAATTAATTGCAAAATAATCTTTGGTCTGTGTCAGGTGCAATTTTACAGTTGAGAGGCAAAATTTTATCTGTAGTTATTTATCTGTTAGCTTCCTAATAATATTTAACAATATTGTTTCCTAATATTTACTGGTTTTGCAAAAACAATATCGTTAAATATCATTAAGAAGCTAACAAATGAATGGCTAAAAATAAAATCGAATATCTTGACTGTAAAATTGCAGCTGGCATAGACAAAAGATTATTTTACAATTAATTGTTTATAAAGCCACAATTAACAAATAGTTTGAAATAAAGGAGAATCTATAAAAGACAAAGTTTTCATTTTTCAACTTATTTGAGAATCAAGTTTAAAAACAAAAGCTATATCAAATAAACCCATTTCTTTATAAAAACTGTTATTAAAAAAAAGCGATTGATATTTTTTCAAAGTAGAAATTGTATTTGTAATTAGCGTGATTTTTCCAAGATTTAAACAAAAATTATAATATCTAAAAAACTTATTGGACATTTTAAAACTTATCGACTTACTGTTGATATGAAAAGAGAAAAATATTAAGTTGAAGTAAGGTAAAAGTCCATATTATGGAACATTGTCCTAGTGTATGAAACATAATAAAAATCTAAATTTAAAGTAATTTTTAACTTATTTCGTATTTATAATAATATCTTTTTGATTTTTAATAACTAATGTATTGATAACGTCGATTTATTCCTGGAAATGTCTTCAAATGTAGAGAAAAAGAAATAGATTAAATGCCCGTGTCAGGTTGCATGAAAAAAAACTGTCTGTTTCAACTTTTTGAGATATATATCAATAATTCAAAAATTTGACTTATTATTTTCTTATTGATAACGAATTTTAAGCTTTTTTTTAATAAAGTATTAATTTTTTATTTAGGTGTTTCATTATTGGTACAAAATTTTTTAAATAGTCCGTATTTATGGAACAGTATATTCAGTGTTCCGTGTCCCCCGTACGCTCATTTTTATAAGTGGTCCGTAATTATGAAACAGCGAGACGTGAGAGCAATATTTATTTAACTTAGTGTTAATAATTGTTAACTATTTATAAAAAAAGCAGTTCATGCAAAATAAATGTTACTACGGTGTATATATCTATAAATTTGCATTTAGTTAAGTACTGACATTTCAAAATTTCATCAAAATAAAATACTAACCTGAAAAATTTGTAACTTGGATCATAAATATTGATTTGTGTTAATTAAATCAATAATTTTCTATTCCAGATAAGAATTCCAATTGCGTGAACATGGGAAAAACTACCAAAAAATGTCAAAAAAATAAATCGAGAAAAAAAATCAAATCCGTTAATTTAAGTGACACCAGTTCCAAGGCTCCAAAAAAGGGTGTTGTTTTAGTTAATACGTGTAAGTTTTCAACAACAAAAAAAAAAGAAATCGCTGCGTGTAAATTATACTCCTGAGAAAAGCTGCTGCAGCATACGGAGTGCCTATTGCTACGCTTTCCAGAAAAAAGGAAACCCTGAGAAATCCAAAAAAAAAACTGGACCACCAACAGTATTTTCTGATACTGAAGAACAAAAAATTGTAGACTGGATTCTATTCAGAGCTAAGCGAGGGTTACCAGTAACGAAAACAGAACTATTAGATTCTATCCAACAATATGTGAATCTATCAAACAAATTGGTATGAGGGTTTTCAAAAACGACACCCTCAATTGTCAATCAGAAAACCACAAAATTTAACTCCCAGTACAGCAGCAGTAACCGGTGATGACCTGAAGGATTGGTTTGATGAACAAGCGAAGTATTTAAGTGAAAAAAAAATTAATGGATATTCCTTCTGCCAGAATTTTTAACTGGGACGAGACTTATGTAAGTTTATACCCTCCATCAGAGAAGGTATTATTAGATAAAGGAAGCCGTTCTGCTTACAAGGTAGTAGATTCTGAGAAAGAAGGCTTCACTGTTTTGTTCATGTAAAGTTCTAATGGTAATCGCCCCCCCCCCCCCCCCCCATGCGGATGTTTCCTTACAAATCAGAAGTCCCAGAGAAAAATGTTAAAAATTGTCCAGAAGGTTGGGGTATAGGCCTCTCAGATAATGGGTAGATGACTTCTGAGTCATTCTATGAGTATATAACAAATATATTTTATCCATGGTTACTGAAACAAGGAACTGAGTTCCCAATTGTTTTATATTTAGATAATCATTCCTCACACATGACTATGCCCCTGGTTACATTTTGTCGTGAAAAGGGTATTGATTTGATTGGACTTGTTCCCAACTCAACCCACATAATGCAACCACTCGACATTATTTTTTTCCACCCGTTCAAAGAGACATGGAAGAAAGCTGTACCAAGATGGAAAAATTCTAAAAATGTTGCCCGAGTAAAAAAAGAAGATTTTCCATTGGTTTTACAGTTTGCTTTAGATAATATGAAAGAAGAAAAGAATGCTGTTATCAGTGGATTCAAAGCTGCAGGCTTGTATCCTTTCGATCCTTCTGCTGTTGACTATGATGTTTTTAATAAAACAAAAAAAATCAAAAACAACTGTTACTAAAGAGATAATGTAAGACAAATTGACTGAAGATAAAAAAAACATCTATCAACTTTCGAAAACAATGCAGATAGATAAACGTTTATTTTTTAGCCTGCTGGCCTTAAAAAATTGACTTGCTTACACTTCCATTTTTTACAGAATTTTCTTAAAACTAACCCTTAAAACTAACATCCTTCCACACCTTATCTGTAACGCCGCTCGTTCTTATCGCATTGCCTTCCTCGCTTCGCCTCGCCTCGCTCGCATGTCCCTACTTTCTTGCTTGCCTCGCATTACCAAACTCTGCCTCCGCGACTAATACCTAATACTTATCTACTATTTACAATATTTACATTTACTTATATTTACTTCCTCCTCTATTTACAATCTTTCCTTCTCCATTCCTCTTCCTCCTTCCTTCTCTTCTTCTCCATCTTACCCAATACTCCTTTCACCCATGCTACTGCCCTTTTGTCCCCCCTTCCATGCATCAATACCTCCATGCTTATCCCACTCCTTTTCACCTCCACGCACTCCTCCAACCAGTGCTCCACTCTTGCCTCCCCCTTCCCACATATTTCACACAGCCTCTTTTCCCTAGCGAGCCAGAACCTATTGAAACCCTCCATGCACCCACATCTCATCCTCGCTATAAGCTCCTGACTTCCTTTCTCTCCTTTCTCACACAAATATTGCGCTCTCGGCCTTCGCATAATCCACACATAGTTCCCATTAAACCTTGTCTCTCTTATTCTCTCTTCCCCTGCTGTCTTCTCTCTCTCTCCATGCTGTTTTTCTTAAACAACTCATATACCTTCCTACCTTCCTCATGCATCCTTCTCAATTCATCCATATGCAGTCCATTCGTTCTGAAATACCTTTCTCTTTCAACCTCCATCTTCCCACCCCCTCTCCTGTTCTCCTTCTCCCATCAACACTCCCTAACCAGCTTACTTCCCCCCTCTTTCAAAAATTTCTCCTCATATTTACACGCTCGACTCCCCGCTAGAATCCCTACACTCGTTCTCCCCGTCTCCCTCCTGACAATATAATTAGGCGTGTTCCTTGCCAGCCCCAGTGTCCACTTTACATATCTCTCCTGTATCCTATTTACCTCTTCGCTTTCCTTCCACCCCCACACCTCTACTCCATACAATAGCACACTCATCACTAGTGAGTCAAACAACTTCATTCTCCTTCCAAAATCATCTGCGAATAACTTCTTTCCCAACCCCCACACCTGCCTCATCACAACATTTGCCCTTCTCACTCTCTCTTTTATGTGACCATCCACTCCGCCATTCCTCCGAAACAAGAAGCCCAGGTACACAAACTCTTTCACCGGCTGCACCGCCTTTCCCTTCCACTTCCACTCCCCTTCCTTATCCCATCCACCTCCTTTTCTGAAAACCATAACCTTGAACTTTTCCGCATTCAGTTCTAACCTGTTCTTATCCAGGTATCTTTTCAACCTCTTCATCATTTCCTTTAAGGCCTCCTCGCTTTTTGCCAACAACACTATGGCATCTGCATATGCTGGCGACCAAATTCTAACCCCTCCTATCCTGACTCCTCCTACCACTCCGGCCTCCAGCTCACTTTCCATATCCGCAATTAAAATCGCAAAAAGCGTCGGGCTAAGCGAACACCCTTGTCTTAACCCCCTATCCATCCAGAATCCCTCCGAAATCCCCTGTCCTCCTGTTACCTTATCTTTCGTTTCTTCATATATCTCCCTTACCCTCTCGATCAGGCCTCTCTCCACTCCCCTCTCCTCCATCGCCTCCCACATCCTCCCCCTATCCACCGACGGAAACGCGCCTTTCAGATCCACAAAAAACGCGTACACTCTCGACCCCTTCTTCGCTAATTCTCTATCTACCACGTGCTGCAGAACGTAGATATTGTCGATAGTACTCCTACCTGCCCTGAAGCCCGCCTGCATCTCTGGCAATATTCCTTTCCCCTCGACATCCTTCCGCAGCCTCTCCGCTACTACCATCGCGTATACTTTATACGCCGTATTCATTAGCGTAATCCCCCTATAATTTTCCTGCCTATCCCTATCTCCTTTCTTATACAGAGGCACTATTAATCCTTCTCTCCACCCTCGTAGGAATCCCTCCCCCCTCCATACTTTCTTCACTACCTCCTTCAGCCTCTCCCTAACCTCTTGTTACTAAACAGCCATGCTTCGTTCTCTAGCCCATCCAGCCCTGCTGATTTTGACCTTTTTAACTTCCTTATCTGTTTCTCTATCTCCTCGTCATTCAACTCCTCCATCTCTGCCTCCCCCGTTCTTCTACTCACATCATCTCTCTTCCTTGAATCTGAGCCCTGAAATGATTCTTTAAAAAACTCCCTCCACTCCTCACTCCCTATCTTGTCGCTTATCCGTACTCTACGCTTCCTAAACCTTTTTATGATCTTCCAGACGTCCCCTTCTGTCTTAGCATTTCCTAACTCCTCCTCCAGGTCTTTCTCCTTTTCCTGTTCCTTCTTCTTACACATCAATCTAAATCCCTTCCTCATTTCTACGCACTCCTCCCTTTTCGCAGTACCCTCTTTTATACTTATTATACTTCCTCTTCACCTTTCTTTTCATCTTTTTACATTCCCTATCCCACCACGGCTTCACCATTCCTTTCTTATTCTTTTTGAATACCTTCTTTTGCACGCACCCTTTCACTTTCTCTTTTAAATCCTCCCATATCTTCAATAGTTCAATAGTGCGTGGTTGAATCAGACGTGGCCCAGGGATTCACAAATGAGAGGCGTGTACCAATACTGGCTCGATATCAGTAGAAAACCTGGTAAAAGAATTAACAGCAGTTTATTTTAATCAATTTTATTACGATATTCATTGAACATTTTTACCGATAACTATATTTTGAATTAATTAATTTTTTCATGTTGATTTTTTTTATAGATTGTCATATTAATAATTTTTATGTTGCAGAATTTTTTTTATAGATATTCATATTTATAATTATATTTTCAAGATTTTTTGGTTTAATTTTTATAATTTGGTAAATAGGTTTCCATGAAAAAGATAAACCATCTGTTAAAGAAGTGACTTTGGTAAACATAAATTTCAATAGAATAAGACAAGAACAGTCAGAAAATAATTTGATTAATAATCAAGCCTCGATTTCGAATGATAAAATTAACGATGATATGAATTTAAACGATAAAAGTTATTCTTCTAACCAAGAGTTTCCTCCTCTGATAAATGATCCTACTCTGAACGAAGCAGCATCTCCTGAACTACTATATGAACTTATAGTAGAACATGAACCTTTAGAAGTTGTCTAACAAGCTCAGTCAGTCATTGATGAGAGTAGTGATATAAATTCACTCAATTTGGCTGATATTTTAAAAAATAACGTCGGTGATGAATTAATATTTGATTCAAATGTCTTGGACGCTGATAATCAAACAGGTTTGTAAAAAAATTAGAAAACAATCTTTCGTACTTAATCTGTATTTAAGAATAAAAAAATACAAACAATTTTTTCTTCAGATTCTCTTGATACTAATTCCGCTATTACAACTGCTACTACCAATGCTTTTGCTGTCCCAGCTATGGACAAACATTTGAAGGCTCAAAGATGTGAAAAATTTAGTGAATCAGTTATTAGCAAAGAGAATGACTCTAAATCTGCTAATGAAAGTAAGTAAAATAATATTGAGAAATTAATGTAAAGAAATGTGAACGTTAATAATAATACTTGTGATATTTTTCAGTTGAAACTGATGTTGAAAACCCTTTTGACAACGCTTTCAAGATGCCAACTGATTACTTACAAAAAAAAAGGATTAAAGTAGAGTCATCAGGCAAGCCCAAACTACCTTCTCCTGGTACATCTGATCAATGGATGCAATATCACTCGAAAGAAGCAACTGATCGTAAAATAGAAGAAGAAAAACAACAAAAAAGAAAACAATCACTAGAAGAGAAAAAACTGATAGCTGAAGAACGGAAAAAACTTCAAGAAAAAATGAAAGCAATACAACAAAAGATCCAAGAAGAATCGAGATAGTTTAATTTTAAATTCAATTTTGAGTAAATCTGGTCTTTATTCCTTACTTATTAATCCAAAGATTGGAAACTGTTCTTATCATACTTATTTTGTAGGTGAAAAAAAAAATTTTTTAATCTAAATGTTTTGATCCTTTTTGTGTTCCATAATTTGGGACATACCCGATGGAACACCCGTACATCTTGCTTTAAACTGTTCCATAAATACGGCCATGAGTACTTATCTTTTTCTCATTCAATTTAATAATATTTTCAACTAAAACTCACTTTATAATAATTTCTATCGCTTCTTTAGATATCAGGTAAACAATTTACTTGAAAAAATTCAATTATTCAACTCTACTTTTTTAAATAATATAAAATATACAACTCCTATTCATAAGGTGTTCCGTAATATGGCCCTTTACCTTATGATTCCAGAAGAGTGTTCTTAAAAATAATAGAATTTTATTTCTGCAAAAAGGCTTCTTCAATTTTCTCTAAGAATGAAATTCTTACTGATTCAAATTGGAATTTGAAGAACGTGAAAGTAGTGTCAACGAAAATTGAAACTCATTTGCAAAGTAAAGCAGAAGATTATGTGAATAAAGCATTTCTAGGAAAGTGTAAAGTGTAGCTCATTCCTCAGAGAAACACGTTTTAAGTTTCAACAATGTATTTGTTCAGAGAAACTTTTCTCTCTCAGTCGACAGAATTTTAGGTAAACTAAGTTTTAGAGTAGAGTAACTTTGAGATATACTCTTAAAAAAATATTTTAGTCAACATAAATGATGTTCATCACATAATTATAGCATAATGAACAAAAAGACATTTTATGATAGTTGCGTAAAATGAACAACCAAAGCTATAAATATAGCATAAGGAAATCTGTGATATAAAAAAGATTTTTCAACTTAAAATATTTTAGTAACTCACGAAAGCTTATTCTCTCGTAGAATTTCTTTTCAATGTAAAATTTTTTACATTTCGCCTCATTATGTTCTACATATCAACTGCATGAAATATCAAACTGTCTGCAAGAATACATTGCTAAAACACTTTTTCACATGGTTGTATGAGTAATTTCATCTTGAGAACCTAATTAGTCGACGCAAAAGGAATTTTTCAATTTACATTATAATTCAAAATTACCCTTTTCGCTGTGCTTTGTTCATCACTGTACTTTGTTTCTGCGAAAGAGACAATGAAAAGTAAAATATAACAGAAATAACAATAAATTATTTAATGGAGAGAAAGAAAAAGACGGGTACTGTTTTCAACAGATGAAACTTTTCTTTGTGCATCACCTACCACTTCAGTTAGCATATTTTAAACTTTTTTCATGCTCTAACAAATTCACGTTTCTTGTATTCTATTTCATATGATGTTCTAATAGAGCTAATTAATAAAAAATCGTATGCTTGGATCGCAGATAGATTTTTACAGTATTCTATAATAAAATATTCATACTTAAATGGCAGAAAGGAAATTTTTTTAGCCATTGGCTGAACACGGATTTCACGTTGATTCTGCATTGCTTTCGCGATTCCAGACCAAGTTTTAACAAAGCAGTTGAATTTTCAACAAAAAAGTTCATTTTTAACTGAGAAAGATGAATTTTCATCAAGACAGTTGCATTTTAGACCAGAGAAGATTACTTTGAGAAAATAGTTGAATTTTCGACCAAATAATCATTCTTTCAACAGAATAGTTGAATTTTTAATTGAATAGAAGAATTTTCAACCTGAAAAGTTTAATTTCCAACCAAGAAGATAAAATTTCTTCCAAAAGTTGAATTTTCAATAAAATACTGGAATTTTCAACCAAATAGTTAAATTTCCCACTAAAAAAGAAAATTTTTAACTAAAAATGGAACCGTTAAATTTTTCGCATAAAAAAATTAATTTTCTGAATTTTCTACGAAATAATTATTCTTTCAACAGAATAGTTGAATTTTTAATTAAATACTGAAAAGTTTAATTTTCCACCAGAAAGATTAATCTTCTTTCAAAAGTCGAATTTTCAATCAAATACTTGAATTTTCAACCAAATTGTTGAATTTTTCACACAAAAAAAACTTTTAACCAAAAATGGAACCGTTAAATTTGTCGTATAAAAAAATTGATTTTCAACAACAAAAAAAGATGACTTTAAGAAAATAGTTGAATTTCCTACCAAATAAAATTCTTCTTTCAACAGGATAGTTGAGCTTTTAATTTTATAGAAGAATTTTCAACCTGAAAAGTTGAATTTTCAATCAAGAAGATTAAGTTTCTTCCAAAAGTCGAATTTTCAATAATATACTC
>CAKNYM010051260.1:166084-178830 GCA_932195095.1 Andricus curvator | reverse complement strand
ATAGTTGAGCTTTTAATTGAATAGAAGAATTTTCAACCTGAAAAGTTGAATTTTCAACCAAGAAGATTAATTTTATCCAAAAGTCGAATTTTCAATATAATACTTGAATTTTCAACGAAAAATTTGAATTTTCCACTAAAAAAGAAAATTTTTAACCAAAAATGGAACCGTTAAATTTCTCGTATAAAAAAATTAATTTTTTACAACAAAAAAAGATGACTTTATGAAAATAATTGAATTTTCTACCAAATAATTATTCTTTCAACAAAATAGTTAAATTTTTAATTAAATAAAAGAATTTTTAACTTGAAATGTTTAATTTTCAACCAAGAAGATTAATTTTATACAAGAGTCGAATTTTCAATAAAATACTGGAATTTTCAGCCAAATAGTTGAATTTTCCACTAAAAAAGAAAATTTTCAACCAAAAATGGAACCGTTGAATTTTCCGTATAAAAAAATTCATTTTTATCAACAGAGAAAGATGACTTTAAGAAAATAGTTGAATTTTCTACCAAATAATTCTTCTTTCAACAGGATAGTTGAATTTTTAATTAAATAGAAGAATTTTCAACCTGTAAAGTTTAATTTTCAAGCAAGAAGATTAATTTTCTTCCAAAAGCCGAATTTTCAATCAAATACTCAAATTTTTGACCAAATAGTTGAATTTTCCACTGAAACAGAACATTTTTAACAAAAAATGGAACCGTTAAATTTTCCGTATAAAAAAATTAATTATTAACAAAAAAAAAAGATGAGTTTAAGAAAATAGTTGAATTTTCTACCAAATAATTATTCTTTCAACAGAATAGTTGAATTTTAAATTATATAGAAGAATTTTCAACCTGAAAAGTTTAATTTTCAACCAAGAACATTAATTTTCCTCCAAAAGTCAAATTTTCAATAGAATACTCGAATTTTTAACCAAATAGTTGAATTTTTCACTAGAAAAGAACATTTTTAACCAAAAATGGAACCATCAAATTTTCCGTATAAAAAAAATTAATTTTCAACCACAAAAAAAGATGACTTTTAAAAAATAGTTTAATTTTCTAACAAATAATTCTTCTTTCAAAAGAATAGTTGAATTTTCAATTAAACGGAAGCATTTTAAACACGAAAAGTTTAATTTTTAACCAAGAAGATTAATTTTCTTCCAAAAGTCGAAATTTCAATAAAATACTCGAATTTTCAACCAAAAATGGAACCGTTAAATTTTCCGTATAAAAAAATTAATTTTCAACCACAAAAATAGATGACTCTATGAAAATAGTTGATATTTCCACGAAATAATTATTCTTTCAACAGAATAGTTGAATTTTTGATTAAATAGAAGAATTTTCAACCTGAAGAGTTTAATTTTCAACCAAGAAGATTAATTTTCTTCCAAGAGTCGAATTTTGAACCAAATAGTTGAATTTTTCACTAAAAAAGACCACTTTTAACCAAAAATGGAACCGTTAAATTTTCAGTATAAAAAAATTAATATTCAATAACAAAAGAAGCTGACTTTGAAAATAGTTGAATTTTCTACCAAATAATTATTCTTCAAACAGAATAGTTGAATTTTTAATTAAATAGAAGAATTTTCAACATGAAAAGTTTAATTTTCAACCAAGAAGAATGATTTTCTTCCAAAAGTCGAATTTTCAACCAAATAGTTGAATTTTCCACTGTAATTTAACATTTTTAAGCAAAAATGGAACCGTTAAATTTTCCGTACAAAAAAATTAATTTTTGACAAAGAAAAAGATTACTTTAAGAAAATAGTTGAATTTTATACGGAATAATTATTCTTCAAACGGAATATTTGAATTTTCAATTAAATAGAAGGATTTTCAACCTGAAAAGTTTAATTTTCAACCAGGAAGATTAATTTTCTCCCTAAAGTCGAATTTTCAAAAAATACTCTAATATTCAACCAAATAGTTGAATTTTGCACTAAAAAAGAAAATTTTCAAACAAAAATGGAACAGTCAAGTTTACCGTATAAAAAATTAATTTTTAACCAAGAAGATTAATTTTCTTCCAAAATTCGAATTTTAAATAAAATACTTGAATTTTCAACCAAACAGTTGAATTTTCCACTAAAAAAGACCATTTTCAACCAAAAATGGAACCGTTAATTTTTCCGTATAAAAAAATTCATTTTTAACAACGAAGAAAGATAACTTTAAGAAAATAGTTGAATTTTCTGCCAAATAATTATTATTTCAACAAAATATTTGAATTTTTAATTAAATAAAAGAAGTTTCAACCTGAAAAGTTTAATTTTCAACCAAGAAGATTAATTTTCCTCCAAAAGTCGAATTTTCAATAGAATACTAGAATTTTCAACCAAATAGATGAACTTTCCACTAAAAAAGAAAATTTTTAACCAAAAATGTAACCGTTAAATTTTCCGTATAAAAAATTGATTCTTAATATGAAATTATTGAATATTGAGACAAATTCAAAATAAAATTATGCAATTTGAAGGCTTTGAATTAGATATTATAAATTTCAACTCCTTTCTATTGAAATTGTCCAATTTTCTGAATTCTAGTCTGAAATTTTTCAACTCTGAGGGCTTCTTATTTAAAATTTTTCAATTTTTACGTTTTTATTTGGAAATGATAAAAGTTTAATTTTTTTCTATTCCATTCGAGATATTGGCCCCTTTAAAAATTTTACTTAATCTGAAATAGTTTGAATTGGAACGGTTTCAATTCAAAATTGTTCAATAATTTTTTTTTTAATTTACCCGAATCGGGTAGTGTCACGCCTACCCTGAAAGGGAAATGGTTTAATGGTATATATATAATCTTAAATCTGATTCCGCACTCTCTCAAGTTATTCAAAATAGTGATATATTTTATATTTCTACATTGATTTTATCATGCAAAATCAGTTGATGGAAAGTAAACTTTGCAGGCTCTCGTCTGCAAAGTGTGTTTGTAGAGTTCTGAGATGATCGATTATCAAGCAAACTGACTTAAGAAGATCAAGTTCTTGCTTTTTTTTTTGTGAAAAATCGATACATGATAGATCACCAATTCATTTTCTTGGATTTCCAAACAAGTACTGACAAGAATTTTTTCATTACTGATAAAAATAATTATAACATCTATTGATTTTATAATTTGCAGGATGGATTTTGAGTGAATCCATCATGAAAGCGAAAAAATTGATATTCCAATGCTTGAAAATTAATTTCATATAATCATTTTGCTATAGAGGGTAAGCGAGCTTTCGTTTGAGTACAAGCTTTATACCAATCCCATATTATATGCCTGGCAGAAATTGCAATCTACGTATGTAATATGTAATTAACATCACTGAGTGTGAATAATGATGCAATGCGGATGAAATCCCTTGAATATACGTCCAGTGAAATTCAAATTAAATGTGTTTCGAATTTAAATTTAAATCTTATGCGTTTCATATAAATTTCCCCGAGTGAAAATTTCAGTTATATTTTAGACATCTAACTGTAGGTCTTAATAGCCCCTCTTTCAGTCCTCACAATTGCCACATAAGTTCATTTTTGCCTCTTTTAAACCTCACCTTTACACCTCTTTTAGACAACACATACCTAATTCTATAGCTTAACTTAACATTACTAAATACACTGAAACCTGGATTCATGCCCGGCTTTGGGCATGGCTTGCAGTGGCCTCCATCATAAATAGATGGACACATGCTAACAGCGGAAGCAATAAAAGCGCTGAGGGTATTGGCCGATTGGCCGCTACGCTATTGTTGGTCACGCATGAATGAGCATCGCCTCTTTTTCAGTCCCGCGGTCCCCGCATCACCAAAATGCTGAAGGCTGAAATTCTAGGAACGTCGTAAACCCAGGTCACTTGAATCGAGAGTTCAGTGTATAACGCACTTTACTAAGGAAGAATATCGCACCAAGAAAATTATTAGCACTTGTGAGAAACGGCCAGTGCTGGCCCGAAAATTTTGGGTGCCCCGAGTCACATTTAATTTTGCGATTTCAACCTGTGATATTTTTGTGACATTTGTTACTGAAATATTGTATAATAATTTTAGAGTGTATAATGTAATGGAAAAAATTACTTCAGACACTTTCAACAGGAAATAAATGTTTTATTATTAATAAAAGTCAAGTATGTGAGAAACCCCAGTTATCACTACTTGCTTCCTGAAATACATACGGTGTTGTCGTGCCCCGTACGTGATGTTGAAAGATTTAATTCATTTTAATATATTTATAACGTTTATACAAATAATTTTTTCTTTATAACTTTTTGTTCATCTTCCAATAAATAATCGAAATAAATTTCTGTTGAAGATTCATAATTCTAGTTGAAAATTTACCTTTTTGGTTGTAAATTTAACTATTTCGTTACTGAATCTTCGCTTTTTTCAAAAATTTACTTTTTAAACAGAAAATGTGAATATTCCGTGTTTGGCTGAAAATTGATACTTTAAATTGAAAGTTGATCTTTTCTAGTTTAAAATTTATGTATTTTGTTGAAAGTTAATCTGTTTTGATTATCGATACAATTATTTTCTTCAAAATTTGTCTTTTTCGATTGATTTAAACTGTATTTGATTTCAAATTAATATACTTTTCGGTTGAAATATCAACTATTAAAAAGTTTCGTTTAGAATTCATCTTTTTTGGTTGAAAAATAAACTACTTGGTTTGAACTTAAACTACTTTGCGAAAAATTAGTTTTTTTTGTTTTGTTTTAAAATTCATAATTTTGGATAAAAATTCAACTTTTTGCTTGCAAATAAACTTTTTCGTTAATGTTTCATATTTTCGAGTGAAAAATTCAACTTTATTGTAGAAAATTCAACTTTTTGGTTAAAAATGTTCCCTGATTAAAAAGCTTTCCGGAGGTAAAACTCAACTGTTTTATAAAACATCTCACTTTCTAGCCTGAAAACTCAACTCTTTTGTCAAAAATTAATATTCTTGGGTAGAAAATTAATCTTCTTTGTGAAAAATTCAATTATTTGATTGAAAATCTGTCCTTTATGGGTTGAATGTAATTGTTTTTGATATTAAGTTAAAATGTTTTTGGCTTACAAATTCAACCATTTGTTAGGAAATTAATGTATTTTGTTGATTATTTTGTCTTTTTTAGGAAATTAATCTTTTTCGTGAAAAATTCAGTTTTTTGGTTTAAAATTTAAATATTTGGTTAAAAATTCATCTTTTTTTTGGTTTCAAATTCCACCCCTTGGTTGAAAGTTGATGTACTTTGTAGAAAATTCATGTATTTTGTTGAAAATTAATCTCTTTTGGTCGAAAATTCGTTTTTTTTTTGTGTTAAAAATTAATTTCTTCATACAGAAATTTAACGGTTCCATTTTTGGTTAATTATTTTCTTTTTTAGTGGAAAATTCTAATATTTGGTTGAAAATTCGAGTATTTTATTGAAAATTCGACTTCTGGAAGAAAATTAATCTTCTTGGTTGAAAATTAAACCTTTCAGGTTAACAATTCTTCTATTTAATTGAAAATTCAACTATTCTGTTGAAAGAATAATTATTTGGTAGAAAATTCAACTATTTTCTTAAAGTCATCTTTTTTTGTTGTTGAAAATTAATTTTTTTATACAGAAAATTCAACGGTTCCATTTTTGGTTAAAAATTTTCTTTTTTAGTGGGAAATTCAACTATTTGGTTGAAAATTCGAGTATTTTATTGAAAATACGACTTTTCGAAGAAAATTAATCTTCTTGGTTGAAAATTAAACTTTTCAGGTTGAAAATTCTTCTATTTAATTAAAAATCCAACTATTCTGTTGAAACAATAATTATTTGGTAGAAAATACAACTATTTTCTTAAAGTCATCTTTTTTTGTTGTTAAAAATTAATTTTTTCATACGGAAAATTTAACGGTCCCATTTTTGGTTGAAAATTTTCTTTTTTAGTGGAAAATTTAACTATTTGGTTGAAAATTCGAGTATTTGATTGAAAATTCGACTTTTGGAAGAAAATTAATCTTCTTGGTTGAAAATTAAACTTTGCAGGTTGAAAATTCTTCTATTTAATTAAAAATTCAACTATCCTGTTGAAAGAAGAATTATTTGGTAGAAAATTCAACTATTTTCTTAAAGTCATCTTTTTTTGTGTTAAAAATTAATTTCTTCATACAGAAGTTTGACGGTTCCATTTTTGGTTAATTATTTTCTTTTTTACTGGAAAATTCAAATATTTGGTTGAAAATTCGAGTATTTTATTGAAAATTTGACTTTTGGAAGAAAATTAATCTTCTTGGTGGAAAATTAAAGTTTTCTGGTAGAAAATTCTTATATCTAATTTAAAATTCAACTATTCTGTTGAAAGAATAATTATTTCGTAGAAAATTCAACTATTTTCTTAAAATCATCTTTTTTTGTTGTTAAAATTTCTAAAATAAGTCATTTCCGAAACGCTAAAAATTGAATATATTCAGACTAGAATTTTCAGAATTAAATTATTTACAATTCGAGGAAATTGAAATTGTATTATTTTTAAGTAAAACCATTCAAAATTGAATAGTTAAAAATTTTCAACTTTGAAATTTGACTAATTTTAAGTTTCAAGCAATACAAATTTGACAATCTTAAATTGTCAAACCAAATTGAATGTTTCAAAGAAGAAGCTTCTGTATTTCTAGAATTTTCAATTTATCTTATATACAAAAAATTATGATTTAACATTAAAATGGATTAGGTTAATTTTTCTAAGTATATAACAAAATATTTACCACCATTTTCACAGTTTATAATGAAAAAATTCTGAATTATGAAATTTGTTAATTTTAAATTAATCTTTTTTTTTAATTTCGACAAAAAATTGGACAATTCAAAAATATTGCACTAAAAATTGAAAATTAAAAAAAAGGATACAAGTCAAGATCACTCTGATTCCAATTTTTTAAATTGCCCAATTTTAAGGCTGTCAATTCGAAATTATTTTCATTTTTCAGTTAAAGTTTAAAAGTTTAAATGTTTAAATGTTTGAGAACATTTTTAAATAACAAATAATTCTCTTTTCAATTTCTAATTCTAAAATCTTCTGATTTTTCAGGCTGGTGTTTGACAAATTATTTTCATAATTTTTCATCGGTATTTAATTTAAGACTTTTTAATTACAAAACCTTTGATAATTTGATATTCTACGATGTCGATGAATTCATGAAATCAGACAATTTTCTGCGTTTAAAATTAAAACCAAAAAATTTCAATAGAAAGAGAATAGAAAGAGAATGAAGAACCGTATCATAACTATAGTGAAGAGAAAAATTTTCTAATTGATATTAAAAGAGATAATACTTTATGAAGAGAGTTTCTGATCAAATCTAATGAAGTCTCATTTTTACGAATAAATCATAAAATGATGATTGGATTTATCTTATTCAAAAACAGGAGACGCAAGAGATGATACCGTAAGAAAAGAGATCTCTACTTTTTACAGTGTGATTTTCAATGAAATTGCACTGATTGTGAATTCTCTTTCGTTAAAGCTCTTTGGGCTTCCACGAACACATTCTCATCACATATCACGTTCTTTTTTTTTATTTTCAATCTTATTTTTTACGATTAGAAGGAAATCTAATCGTCCTGTTTAAACATTATTGATAACAAAGTTGTAGATCCTTTTTGGGTGAACAACTTTCGTCTATTATTCCATTTTTTTCGTACCTTGTGTCGTTTGAAATTTATTTTATTTTTATTTTCAATGTTATTTTTCAGATTAAAATAAAAAATAGGCGCCCTGTTAAAAAACTCATTAATGACAAATTTGTAGCTCTTTGTTTTGAATTAGCAATTTTTGTCTATTCATTTTTTTCATAGCTAGCGTCGTTTGTCCAAAAATGTGATTTTTATATTTTTAATTTTATTTTTTACGATTAAAACCAAAACTATGCGTTTCATCAAAAAATGATTCATAACAAATTTGTAGCTCTTTTTGGCTAAACAACTTTGCTCTAGTCATTTTTTGTGTAGCTTGTGTCGTTTACCCAAAAATTCAATTTTTAAAAATTATTAATGTCATTTTTTATTATAAATTCAATTTTCCGGCTAAATTGTGCAGTAAAAGATAAAATATTATCCAAAAAATTGTTCTTCTCAAAAAGATATACAAATTCAACTGAAAATTTCCATAAGCCAAACAACGCACGATATAAAAAAAGTCAAAAGAAGAAAAACGTTGCTGTTTAAAAGTCCTACAAGATTGGCATAAAAACTTTTTGAATCTTCGTAAAAAATCTAAAATTTGAATGTTTATCGCACAACAAAAAATAACGAAAATCAAAAAATTCCATTTTGCGTTCAAACTATGCAAGATACAAGAAAAAATTAACAATAAATTTGAGCACCCTAAAGAGATCAACGTAGATCTTTTTAGGGTGCACAACTACTTCATACAGAAAAATTATTCCTGTTTGGGAGAAAATTTAGGTTTTTGAAAAAATTTGTTTTTTTACCCCCATTTTTTAAAGTGAAATTCGAAAAACTGAAAGTGCCAATGTTTTTTATAGACATTATCCTACATTGTTATGCAAAACAAATATAAAAAATTAAAAATTCGTAAAAATTAGAATGGAACCGTCACACTCAGGCTGATACCATTTTCGTTTGAAAACTTCGAATCTTGAATGTCTTAATTATAATGATCATGATAAAAAATGTCAAATTATATCATTATCTGCGAAGGACAACCTTGACACTAAGAACGACGTTATCTCACATATATGTGAGATAACGGCTTCTTATGTATATATTTGTACTCTTATGATGCAATAGAATAGAATGGAATATTGCTTAGGTACAGTTGTTAACCAAATTATTCACTGAAGCATTGATCAGGTTGTTCTGTACTTTGCGAAAATGAGGATGGTCTGTACTTTTGTTTTCACATTGACGGTCATCGTTAATTCTATTGGTAAATATAGTAATATATCTATCATTTTTATTATAGTTTATGTAACACAAGCATGAATACGGCTATTTCTCAGGCCTATGGAGCAAACCTAAAGTCCCCCTTTCCAGCTTGTAGTCATTTAATAGCCTTTCATATATTTACACTTTAAAAACCAGAGATTTCTTTTTAACGGTATTATTTTTTTTCGCGTCCTATTTTTGAATAGGATAACTTCAGGCTGTTATTTTCAATGGAAAAACAAACGATTTTGGGTTCTCACCAGTGGTCTAATTTTAGTACCACATGAAACTAATATTTCTCAGTCTTATTGTAATACCTGAAATTAGCCCGGAAATAATACTTTGTTTTTCCAGTCTATGATGTCAAAAATTATGACGACATAGATATACATGGCCATTACATACCTACGAACTTGAAAAGCGGTACTTAAGGTCGGTTCCTACTACTCGCACTGGAAACATACACTCAGAGAAATGTTTGTTCAAATCAAACAAATCTGTCTTTGATATAGAGTCAAACAAAGATTTGATTGATTCAAACAAATATTTTTTTGATTCAAACAAAATTTATTTAATTCGAACACGCCATTATTTAGTTGAAACAAATTTTATTTGATTCAAACAAATTCTATCTTTGATATAGGGTCAAACAAATGTTTGTTTGAATCAAACAAACATTTTTCTGAGTGCACACTCAAAAATAATGTCCCTCTTCTCACCCATCCTGACTATAAAATTTTTAAACGATATTGTCGTTTTCGATTCTGACGATTTTCGAGAGTAACGCTGGTAACGTTTGCTTGCTGTAGGCCGCTCATATTCAACAGTAGTGTGTGGTACTGCATTTGAAATCAGTGATGCTAACTGAGTCGCCTTTATCTGCGCATGTTTGAATTGTAATATAGTTGATTGGCTGTAGTACGCGCCTGTATTCGAATTCCCAATGAGGACGCGAACTAGAACCAATAAGCATGGTAAAGTCTGTAAAAGGAGTAATGAACCATAACCTCAATTGTGATGGTAGTCTGTTTTTAAACTTTTTACGCAAACAAGAAATTTTCAAATTAATCATTTTTACGCTCTGTAACTGTGATTTCTATCATAATTTAATTATATCTATCATGTTAAATATCATTTGTGAAACTCGTGTACGTTTCGGTTCTACTTTCCCTATAGGATTGAAATCTCCATTTCCTTATAGTGACACATTCGAATAATTTTTTTTTTTCGGTTTGAATAGAAGCGTATGCCAGAGATCTGTGTATGTCTACAGATCAAAAATTTTATAATTTAAAAAGATGTTCAAATTAAGCATTTTTACGCTCTTAATGGGCACTCCTATTTAAAAAATACCGATACTTTTAGTAATTGATTTTGATAATTTGAAGGGATTTCAAAGAAGTTCAAAGACTATAAGGTATTTTTTTTAAATCCAAGGAATTTTCAAGATCTTCAAACAATTGCAAGGAATTTCAAATGATTTCAAAGAACTTTAAATATTTTGAGGTATTATAAAATATTTTAAGGAATTTTTAATTGATTTCACTAACTTAATAGGATTTCAGACGATTTAAAAAATTTCAATTGATTCTAAAAGATTTCAAATTGATATATTGTAGGAAAATATTTCAAAGAATTTCAGTAGATTCCAAGGAATTTTTTATTTATTTTAGTAATTTGAAGGAATTTTAAAAGACTAGGAATATTTTAGGACATTTAAAAAGAATCCAAAGCATTTGGAAGAGATGTCAATAATTTCAATAAATGCCAACAGATTTTAAAGGGTTTGAAATATTTTAAAAGATTTTAAGGAATTTTCAACCGATTTTAGTAATTTAATTAATTCAAAAGGATTTTTAAGTAATTTTTCAAGATTAGGAATATTTTAGTGTATTTCAAAAGAATCCAAGGTATTTCCAAGAGATTGCAACAATTTGAAGGAGTTTCAAAAAAAATTGTAAAGAATTTGAAAACTTTTAGAAGTTTCTTGAAGATTCCAAGGATTTTTCATTTGATTTCAGTACTTTCATTGATTTCAGAGGATTTGCAATATTCTAGAGTAATTTAAAAGATTCCAAGGCCTTGAAATATTTTGAGGAATTTCTAATGACTCCAAGGAATTTTTTTATTTGAATAATTTGAAGGAATTTCAAAGGATTTGAAATATTTTAATGTATTTTTTAAATGTTGATTTGATTTCAAAGAGATTAAAAAAATTTCAAGAATCCAAGGAATTTTGAATTTATTTTAGTAATTGATTTCAGAGGATTTCAAATATTTTTTAAATTTTCATTTGATTTTAAAGAGATTTAAAAAGTTTCAGGGAATTTTAAGAAAGTTTTGACGACTTGAAAACTGTTAGATTATTCTAAAAGATACCTAGGAGTTTTCAATTGATTTCAGTAATTGAATTGATTTCAGAGAATTGGAAATATTTTAGAGTATTTTAGAAGATTTCAAGGCATTTTCGAAAGCTTTAAAAAGTTTCAACTTTCAAGTAATTTTAAAATAATCAAAATAAATATGTAAGCAATTTGAAAAGACTCCAAGGCATTTCCAAGAGATTTCAATTATTTTGAGGAATTTCAAAAAATGGTAAAGGATTTAAAAACTTTAAGAGTATTTTGAAAGATGACAAGACATTTTCGTAAGCTTCAAAAAGTTTCAAGTGATTTTTGAAGAATCAAAGGATTTCAATAATTTGAAAGAGTTTCAAAGGATTGGAAATATTTTAGGGTGATTTTGAAAATTGCAAGGGATTTTGAAGCGTTTAACAAATTTCAAGGAATTCAAAAACATTGTGAAGAATTTTAAATATCTTAGGGTATTTTGAAAGATCCTAGGAATTTTCAAATTGATTCCAGTAATTTTATGTTACCTATAGGATTTGAATTATTTTATGGTATTTTAAAAGATCTAAAGCATTTTCAAGAGCTTTAAAATGTTTCAATTGATTTCCAAAGGTTTGAAAGGATTTGAAAACTTTAAGAGTATTTTAAAAGATTCTAAGGAATGTTAAATTGGTTTCAGAGGATTTGAAATATTTTAAAGTATTTAAAAAGATTATAAAGCATTTTCAAGAGATTTGGAAAAATTTGCATGGGGTATTGTATCAAAGAGTTTTCGAAAATATAGATCGATTTAATAGGACCTATGCTAGGTTTTAGGGTATATCAAAAGATTTCAAGGAATTTTTAATTTATTTCGGTAACTTGATAGGATTTGAAATGATTTAAAATATTATAAAATATTTTTAAGGACTTTAATGCACTTTCAAGATATTATTGATTTTTTAAGGAATTTTAAAGGCTTTGAATGACTTTAAGAGGAATGAAAAAATTTTCTGAAAGTTTAAAGAATTTTTTTGCAGCTTCGCAATATATGGAACTGTTTCATAGAACTTGCGAGGTTTCAATATATTTTGGAATATTTAAATGAATTTTATAAGATTTCCGAAGATTTCAATGATTTTAATGGATTTTAAAAGCTCTCAAGGTATTTTCATAAATTTTCCAGGATTCAAGAAAATTCTATAAAATTTCATATAATTTTACGAGATTTTATAATATTTCAATGTACTTTTAGGAATTCATTTACAAGAAGTGAGGGGTTTTGTAAGTTTTCATAGATTTGTAGAGATTTTCAAATATGTTTTGCAATTAATTTGAATTCACCCTGAACCTCATTCATTCAGAATTATTTTATAATGTCATATTTCTTGAAAAATGAAAGATTGGTAATTACTGCCACTATTCTATGTATCATTCATTTTTTTAAACTTTGTAAATCTTATATTATTATTATTATTATAGATTATCAGTTCGAACTCGAAAGTTCATTGCCTCATCT
>CAKNYM010051260.1:137080-161084 GCA_932195095.1 Andricus curvator | reverse complement strand
AATTCAAATTAATTGCAAAACATATTTGAAAATCTCTACAAATCTGTAAAAACCGACAAAACTTTCTTGAATCCTGGAAAATTTATGAAAATACCTTGAGAGCTTTTAAAATCCATTAAAATCATTGAAATCTTCGGAAATCTCATAAAATTCATTTAAATATTCTAAAATATATTGAAACCTCGCAAGTCCTATGAAATAGTTTCATACATTCCGAAGTTGTAAACAAATTTTTTAAACTCTCAGAAAAATTTGATCATTCCTCTTAAAGTCATCCAAAGCTTTTAAAATTCCTTAAACAATTAATAATATCTTGAAAGTGCATTAAAGTCTTTAAAAATACTTTATAATATTTTAAATCATTTCAAATCCTATCAGGTTACCGAAAAAAATGGAAAATTCCTTGAAATCTTTTGATATACCCTAAAACCTGACACAGGTCCTATTAAATCGATCTACATTTTCGAAATTTTAGAAAACTCTTTGATTCAATACTCCATGCAAATTTGGTCAAATCTCTTGAAAATGCTTTAGAATTTTTTTAAATACTCTAAAATATTTCAATCCTCTGAAATCAATCGAACATTCCTTAGAATCTTTTGAAATACTGTTAAAGTTTTCAAATCCTTTCAAACCTTTGAAAATCAATTGAAACATTTTAAAGCTCTTGAAAATTCTTTAGATCTTTTAGGATACCATAAAATAATTCAAATCCTATGAGTAACATTAAATTACTGAAATCAATTTAAAAATTCCTAGGATCTTTCAAAATAGCCTAAGATATTTAAAATCCTTCACAATATCTTGGAATTCCTTTAAATTTTTTAAACTCTTCAAAACCTCTTGCAATTTTTAAAAGCACCCTGAAATATTTCCAATGCTTTGAAACTCTTTCAAATTATTGAAATCCTTTGATTCTTTAAAAATCACTTGAAACTTTTTAAAGCTTACGAAAATGTCTTGACATCTTTCAAAATACTTTTAAAGTTCTCAAATCTTTCACCATTTTTTGAAATTCCTCAAAATTATTGAAATCTCTTGGAAATGCCTTGGAGTCTTTTCAAATTCCTTACATATTTATTTTGATTATTTTGAAATTACTTGAAAGTTGAAACTTTTTAAAGCTTTCGAAAATGCCTTGAAATCTTCTAAAATACTCTAAAATATTTCCAATCCTCTGAAATCAATTAAATTACAGAAATCAATTGAAAACTCCTAGGAATCTTTTAGAATAATCTAAAAGTTTACAAGTCCTCGAAACTTTCTTAAAATTCCCTGAAACTTTTTAAATCTCTTTAAAATCAAATGAAAATTTGAAAAATATTTGAATCCCTCTGAAATCAATTACTGAAATAAATTAAAAATTCTTTGGATTCTTGAAATTTTTTAAATTTCTTTAAAATCAAATGAAAATTTTAAAAATAGCCTAAAATATTTCAAATCCTTTGAAATTCCTTCAAATTATTCAAATAAAAAAATGCCTTGGAGTCATTAGAAATTCCCCAAAATATTTCAAGTCCTTGGAATCTTTTTAATTACTCTAGAATATTGCAAATCCTCTGAAATCAATGAAAGTACTGAAATCAAATGAAAAATCCTTGGAATCTTCAAGAAACCTCTAAAAGTTTTCAAATTCTTTACATATTTTTGAAATTCCTTTAAATTGTTGAAATCTCTTGGAAATACCTTGGATTCTTTTGAAATACCCTAAAATAATCCTAATCTTGTAAAATTCCTTAAAAAATCCTTTTGAATCAATTAAATTACTAAAATCTGTTGGCATTCATTGAAATTATAGACATCTCTTTCAAATGCTTTGGATTCTTTTCAAATGCCCTAAAATATTCCCAGTCTTTTAAAATTCCTTCAAATTACTAAAATAAATAAAAATTACTTGGAATCTACTGAAATTCTTTGAAATATTTTCCTACAATATATCAACTGAAATCTTTTAGAATCAATTTAAATTTTTTAGATCCTCTGAAATCCTATTGAGTTAGTGAAATCAATTAAAAATTCCTTAAAATATTTTATAATACCTCAAAATTATAAAATTCTTTGAAATCTTTTGAAATTCCTTGCAAGTGTTTGAAGATCTTGAAAATTCCTGGGATAAAAAAAATACCTTATAGTCTTTGAACTTCTTTAAAATCCCTTCAAATTATCAAAATCAATTCCTTAAAGTATCGGTGTTTTTTTTCATAGGAGTGCTTATTAAGAGCGTAAAAATGCTTAATTTGAACATCTTTTTAAATTATAAAATTTTTGATCTGTAGACATACACAGATCTCTGACATACTTCTATTCAAATCGAAAAAAAAATTATTCGAATGTGTCACTATAAGAAAATGGAGATTTCAATCCTATAGGGAAACTGGAACCGAAACGTACACGAGTTTCACAAATGATGTTTAATATGATAACTATAATTAAATTATAATAGAAATCACAGTTACAGAGCGTAAAAATGATTAATTTTAAAATTTCTTGTTTGCGTAAAAAGTTTAAAAACAGACCACCATCACAATTGAGGTTATGGTTCATTATTCCTTTTACAGACTTTAACGTGCAACGGTTGGCAACACTGAGCCGCGCATTACCAAATACGAAAAAACACGTGACGTATTATCGAAGGCGAACTACGATTCGATTCGATTAATATTTTCCACAGTGATCCCGAAAATACGACCTTGAAAATGGCGCTTATTGGTTCTAGTTCGCGTCCTCATTGGGAATTTAAATACAGGCGCGTACTACAGACACTCAACTATATTACAATTCAAACATGCGCAGATAAAGGCGACTCAGTTAGCATCACTGATTTCAAATGCAGTACCACACACAGACACACACTACTGTTGAATATGAGCGGCCTACAGCAAGCAAACGTTACCAGCGTTACTCTCGAAAATCGTCAGAATCGAAAAGGACAATATCGTTTAGAGATTTTATTATATATCATTATTATTATTATTATATATGTATACCACTACATGCATTTTTAATATATATATATAGAAAAGAAAATTCAATGAAGAGACAACACTTAGAATAAAGTCTAAACGTTATTTGCAAATGAGATTTTGTTTTTAAATACAGTTCTTTGACATCATAATAATTTTTAACCCAAAATGTGACTAAAACTAACTAACAGTGACCAACGTGTATTAATAATGTGTGTAATGTTCTTTTGAATTCAAAAGAGTTCGATGAAGTTTATAAGAATTTCAGCAGAGTTTTAACGAATTCAGGATAAATCTCAAAAATAAAATAATGAGTTAAATTAAGTTCAAACATGCTGAGCCTCAATCATTTTCAGCCTGAAAGTTCTGACGCTCAACTCTTCTTTATAGAATTTTGAAATAAGTGCGATTTACTTCTTTATTTGGCATATTTAAAATGATTGTTTGGTAAGAGTTACTTGACAGTAAAAACCGAGGAAGAAGATATTTGCCAAAGAATTTGATATATTGAAAACTGTTTATTTTATGGAGGTTTCCGTATAGCAGAAATCGTTTATTGTCATCAAGGTTAATAAAGCGTTCATGCACTCGTCTTCTACAAAAGTGTATGTTTATTTAACAAGAAAAATGTACGGTGAGGAGTTATTATACTCAAGAATCATTTCCCATAATTTTGATTTAATTATCAGGAAGGTGCTTTCTTCAAAAAAACGTTGAATGAAGCCAAAGATATTAGACATAAATGTGCTGAACAAAAAAAAATGAATCTTCTATTTCTGTTTGCAGAATGCAGTTCACAGGCCGACGGGAACACTAATATTGAACGTTATCCTGGTCCTTCTCCTTCTTCTTCTGCTTCTGGACAACAACATATTCCTGACCGGGCTTCTCCAGTGGAGGCTCCTATTCGTGCCAGGTCCATTTCTCCACCCGCCAGGCCTTTTTTAGAAAGAGTACTTGGATGTACAATAGAACAACTTGGATATGTCCGACTTATTCCTCGCGCAAATCAGAACCTGCAATTCGAATTTCGAAGATATATTATTCCTTACGGTATGCCAATTACATGGCGAGAAGAAGTGAATTTATATGTACCTGTGCCAACCCGAGAATATATTGTATTATCAACATCCAATGATAACATTTTTGCAATATTGGATTATACGAGTGGGAGGACTCTTCGTGGAATTTATAGGACAGATAAAAATCATTCGCGGGTAAAAATAAATGTGATAAGCGGCGTAGTTGATAATTTGACTGCAGATGAAAAAAGAGATTGTCCAGTAGGCAAAAGTCTAACAATCTTTTCAAGAAGTTTTATTAAAGCTTCTGCAAATTACGATTCACTACAGTCTGTACGGAATCCCAATGTCGAACGTAATCCTAGTTCTTCTTCTTCTACCAGACATCAATCACGTGCCCGTACTTCTCCTCAGAAGCCTGCTCTTCCTGACAGGTCCACCTCTCCGCGGGGCAGGCCTCCTTCAGATGGAGTACTTGGATATACAATGGAACAACTTGGATGTGTTCGGCTTATTCCCCCGACAAATCAGAACCGGCAATTCGAATTCCGAAGATATGTTTTTCCTGACAGTAAACCAATTAAATTGCGAGCAGCACTGAATATATATGTGCCCGTGCCACCCCGAGAACATATTGTTTTATCAACATCCAATGGTGACGTTTTTGCAATACTGGAGTATACTGGAGTTCTTCGTGGAATATATAAGGCAGATGGAAAACATTCGAGAATAAAAATAAATATGATAAGCGGCGCAGTTGACAATATGACCGAAATTGAAATGCGGGAATGTCAGTTAGGCAAAGGCAAACGTCCAATCTTTACAAGTTGGTTTGAAGAATTTGTTTCAAATGAAGATACTTTACAATATGTCTATCATTAATTCAATAGAAAAAAGATAAACTGAGATATAATATTCTTTGTGATCCATAGTCGGATCAAAATTGAAAAAAAAGATTTGAATACGAATGTATTATGGTTATCAAGGCTTCCTCAATATTCAGAGAGTTACACGATTTTGAGTTTCCGGACGCGAGTTTTTTGAAAACACCATATTGCCCAATCTGATAACGGAATTTTCATTATTCTTTAAGCTCCAGCATATAATTGATAGGGATATTAATTTTTTAGTGCAGGCGCGTAGCCTCATTATCCACGCACAACGGCAGACACAGTGGGGCGAAATCAAATAACATAGTTAACGATCACTGGTAGGACGCAATTTCTAATTGATTTTAGATTCTGTTTTCATAGAGAAATTTTTTTTTGAATTTGCAACGGATATGTGCAAGCGATTTTTGAATTGCGATTGTTAAAAATTTTGTATATACGAAAATAATAAACAAATATTGATTCTCATCTTTTTCGTCTATCATTTGGTAAACAAGTTTCCGACTCTCATTATCTTTTGGATTCAATGCGCAGGGGTGAGTGCCAGGAAAACATGATTGATAATTAATATTATTTGTTATGAAAAAATTATAATATCAAATAAAATGACATTATCATTATCGATTATTTTATTTCAAAGTAATATTTTGACGAAAAAATTACTTGCTTTTATCGACAATGTGTAGTGGATCATAAAAAGGTATCATTCGATATTATTTGTTAATTTCATTAACAAACGACTGGAATATTCTGACAATATATCATATCAATATATATATATATATCATTTTTTATATAATTTGTTTATGAACTGAACAAATAGTAACGTGATCAAGCCCATTTTCATAAATATGATCAATTTTATGACAGAAATAGAATACTTAAATTTTTGGCGAAAAAATTAATTTTCAACAATATAGTTTAAACTTCAAAAAAAAAATGAAGTTTTATTAAAGTAGTGTAATTTTCAACCAATTAGTTGAATTTTCAAAGGAAAAACATGAATTTTCGATGACAAATTTAATAGTTGTATTTTCAACTAAAATGATAAATTTACAACAAAATTTGTTATCCCGCTGTAGTGTGAAGTAATTTTTGAACGTTTTGTAAGAAGTTTTAACAAATATGATAGGGTTTCGAAGATTACAGAAGATCCTATTTATTTTAAGGTAGTTCAAGCGTTTTCCAAAGATTTTTTATGATTTCTTGCGATTTGAGAAATTTGAAAAAATTTCTTATGCTGCAAAGATTTTAAGATATTTGAAAAATTTCAATCAAAGTTTTAAGGATTTTATCGAATTTTAAAGGATGCTTCCATCATATTGATGATTGATTAGGTCAAAAATATATAACCTGACAGAAAAAAGAAGGACTTTTTTAGAGACATGTATTTTTAATCTTATTACATCTTGAAAACCTCAAGTAATTTTCTTACTGAATAGTTAATAGATTCCAATTTTATATTTTTCATCGACATACTTTTATTCATGTATGGGAGACCTCCCTACTGTGGATAGCAAAAATTGGTAGATTTCAGTAAACACAAAATAGGATATATATATTAAAGAACTGTTATGACACAAATGAAGCTGATATATTCACCCATGTGATGAGATATCAGTAAAAATCAATTCGTTAGCAAATAAAGAGCTATTGATATTATTTTGAGGTGGTAAAATATTGTCCAGTATTGGTAGGTTCGCCCTAGAGTGGACATTCGATTCGACTCCGCGAATCAGAATAGAAAGATATTTCTATGCGTACCCCTAAACTATATTTTATACCGACGCTACTATTAGAACAAACAAAAAAGAACAGGGGGGTTTTAGGCGCGAACGCGGAACCAGGGACCACCTCTTTACTCTTCCATCAATCCTTAACATAAACATAGGAAAAAGAAAAGACTGTTCTTTTGTAATTTCTGTTGACATAAAGAGGGCGTTTGATTCAGTCCCACATAATAGACTCTAGGAAACGATTTTTGAATTGGGAATAAGTGGTAAGATCGTGAGGATTCTACAAAATTTATACGAAATGGCAAATATTATAATCAGAACTGACTCCTCACATAGAGAACCTATCGAAATCACAGAGGGAGTTCTGCAAGGTGATAGCATGCATTCGCTAATGTTTATTCTGTATGTAAGCGATATTATAGAGTATTTCAAGGAGAACGGCATGCGGGGTATTCCTATTTCAATAGCTAATGAACTAATTATGCTACTTTTCGCAGATGACATTACATTATTGGCATACTCTTGGCATGACGCATTGAATAAATTATAAGTTTTGAAAAAATATTGTGAAAAAAAGGGCTTACAAGTAAATGTATCAAAAACAAAAATGGTCCCTTTCAGAAAATCAGGAAAATGCAGAAGGTTAAAACCACTCTTCTGGGGTGAAGAAAAAATAGAATATGTCAGCTCATACACATACCTCGGCATGCCGTTCTCCTGTTCTGGCAAATTTCAGGTAGCAACGAACTATTTTGTTAATAAAGGTATAGCCGCAACTTCTAAAAATCCGCAACATACTTCAAAATTGTAGAAACGAATCGTGGGACAAAACAAATGTTCTCTATAATGCGATCAGCGTAATGTATGCAGCGGAAACATGGGCCTTAAGGTATATCGAACAGGTAGAACGCGTTCAAACACGCTTTTATAAAAGTTTATATAGATGGCCTTCGAACACACCTAATTTTTACGTGTGGCAAGAAACCGGATCTTACCCTCTAAAACTTACTATAATAAAACGTGCGCTTGATTGGTGGTGTAAACTTCTCGAAATGCCCGACGATCGTTTACCAAAACAATGTCTAATTCCACTTGTCAACCTTGATACAGGAAGAAAGATAAAAACAGAATACAACTGGGCTACCCAACTCAAAGCAATGATAGATGAAGTAGGCGAAAAGGACCTCTGGCCACAACAGTTTGTACTCGGTAAGGAAACAGTCAACAGGAAGTGTCAAAGCATAATATCATCATGGGAGAACAACTTAAAAAGTTTAAAAATTGAAAAAAGTATAATGTCAAATTATAGTAGTCTTTACCGCCATATAAGCAGCCTAGATTTCACAGAACAATATCTAAAGTTAAAAGCACCTCTTTACAAAATCAGAGTAATATCTCAGCTACGGTTAGCAAGTAGTAGAAGAATCAAAATAAGTCATAACAATAATATTTATATAATTAACACAAATGAATTATGCACAATTTGCAATAGGACCTCACACGAAACCCTAGAACACTTCCTGCTGAACTGCCCTATATACCAGCCTTCAAGGGGAAGATTTTTAATGAAATATATAAGTAGCAACAAAGACGAATCAGAAAATATGAGAAACGTTTTATGTATACACGAACAAGTCATTTAAATGATGTATTTTACTACACTTTCAATTTACTAAAGATAAGATCTTTCATAATCAACGAATAATACATTCCCCCTTCACCCCACTATTGCGATCACTAAGGTAGCGTCAAACCTTGAATGTATAATTTGTAATAGCTGTACTCTAATAATGATAAAATTTTATGAAACGAGATACTTTGTGTAAGAGTGTAACATATCTTCATTTTACACAAATAAACGTTACTTACTTATTTCGCTCATATTTCGCAACACGCATTTCAGTGGACAGGTCAGGTCAGGTTTGGATTGCCACCAATCTTGCCGTGTCAAAAGTAGCTAGAAAATACCTACATAGAAATTGTGGATGGTGAGGTTATGTCTATTTGCGGGAAATTTAAAATTGCTCAATATATAAAATTCCACTAATTTGTAGGTTCAGTTTCTGTTAAAATTTTCAACACTACACGCTGTTGCACACTATATACTACTGCACATAACCTACATATGTTATTTTTAAAAATATGATTTAAATAATAATAATGTCGAGCACCTACATTTCAGAGATGATTGCACTATTAAATCTATTATATTATATTTGTGATAAACATTCAATTATATTACGCTGCAGCTAGGTATCTACTATACCTATGTTCAAAGTATCAGCTGATTCTGATTTCTACTATTTTAGTACCAACCTATGAGTGTAAATCTCTAAAACTTTTCACTGAAAATCCACTGTAGGGATGACGCTGGTATCCATAGTAGGAAAATGAGAGCCTCAAAGAATATATTTATAATAATTTTTTTACATAGAAAGTAAGATTCTAGGGTAAACAATATCATAGTTTAAAGACCAAAGAACATATATTAATAAACAAAATCACTCTGAGAAATTGTATATACTTGGAAAAAATTACTAAAGTTGAGGACAAAGTTTCTTGATCATGTCAAAAATAGTTTTTTATACTTTTTTATTTTATTATAATTAAGTATATCATGAAATTCCGTCTTATGATGCATTTTTATGAACTTGAATCATACCAAATGCGCAAATTAGGTTTACTTTAGGAATTTCGCTTTTATTTCCTAATGTCCAGTGTAGGAAGCTATCCACTGTAGGGAGGTCTCCCCTAAGTACACAAGTGTTGTAAGACACCTCAAGATTTTAATAATCCGATAAGAATAATGTGAGTGACGAACTTATGAGCAAAACAGGAACAGTTTTATTCGCGGTTTTTATCAAAAAGTTAAATTGTTTTTCAAATAAGGCCAAAAAATCGCACGATCTACTCTGATTACTTAAAATTTGAAATTAAATATGTTTTTTATTTCAGAAATATTTTCAGATTTCATTTTTATGAAAAATGTCCAGCTTGAAAAAAATCATTTGTTTAGAATTTACGATTCTCTGCAATCGGTGTATCATTAATTCAATTTAAAAATATCTAACCTAAAAATAATATTTTTTCTAATCCGACGTCAGATAAAAATGTATGTAACTGGTAATTACATTACAAAGGCAGAGTATTATAGTTCCTAAGGCTTTCTGTATTTCCAAAAAATGGAAAAAAGAGTTAATTTTACAAACTGTTTGTAAATTTCCCTGCATTGTGCTCGAAAAGTGTCCCAAAAATTTGGAAATTATGTAAACAATTTTAATTTGTTTAAACAATATTTATTCGCTGTAAATCGTCAAAATTTATTATTTTCTGGAATTATGTGCGAAGCTAATGAAACTGAACAAAAATTGTTTCAAATTCAAATATTTGAAATGTCAGGACAATCCTTGCTATGAAATATTTCAAAATTTCATAGTAATAAAGCCTTGATAGTTTTGAATTTAATAATTTCAAATGTAAGTATAAAGCAATTTCGAATTGAAAGGCTCAAATTTGTACAATTTAAAAATTTGGAATCCTATTACAGCAATCTCAATTGTTTTGTATTTTTTTTTTCAATTTTCAATTTTTATAACATAATATCTTAAAGTTGCTTCATTTTTAGTTAAAGATTTAAACCAATAAAACATTTCCAAATAAAAAATATCTCATTGGAAAATTTCAAGAATGAATACTAATTCTAAAAGAAGTGTTAAAAAGTAAACTATTTTGAATTAAGAAATTAACAATTGAGTTAAAAATTTAATAAGATAAAATTAAACTTTCTTAAATAGATAATCAGTAATTGAATAATTTGATAATTTCGAAAGTCTACAATTTTAGAATTCTAAATTTTCATGCTGAACGCTAAATTTTTAATTTTTTCCTTTTGTAGATTTTAATTTTTCAATTAAAATTGAGTTTGTTGAATTCTGGAAAGTATGATTTCCAATTTTCAAATTATCAATTGTCAAGCAATATGATTACTTCAAATAATTAAAATTTTAAAAGGTTTCAATATAAAAAGTTTTCATATGTATTACAATGATTTTTCAACATAAAAAAAAATACGTTGATTCGACGTCTAATCGACCATCCATTTCTGACTGGGGAGGGTCTACATGTTTCTATTGAAGCTCGAGTTCTAAAAGATACCAACTTTGATATAAGCAGCAACTTCAGTAGACTCCCAGTTTCTTCTGTGAAAGCCTTAAAAAAAAGTGTAGAATTTTTTTGAATCAGTGAGTCCGAAAATGTGGAGTTTTGTTAAAATCGGCGATT
Organism: Andricus curvator; assembly: GCA_932195095.1. Classification (NCBI taxonomy): domain Eukaryota; kingdom Metazoa; phylum Arthropoda; class Insecta; order Hymenoptera; family Cynipidae; genus Andricus; species Andricus curvator. The sequence continues at coordinate 150,192 of CAKNYM010051260.1, read as the reverse complement.
CTAAATTTTCACATAAATGTAATAATTATAATGTTGATTATAAAAAAATTTAAAGTGATAGAAATATCTCCGCAGGACAACCTTGAACTATACGTGAGATAACGACTGCTTTTATCTGTGTTTATTTTCATGAAGCACTAGAATATTCATTATACCAAATTATATGCCAACAGCCATACCACGCTGAAAAAACCAGTTCTCGTCAGATCACTGAAGTTAAGCAGCGTTGGGCGCGGTTAGCACTTGGATGGGTGACCATTCGAGAAAACTGAGTGCTGTTGGCACATCGTGGGTGTGGTGAGCCCACACTTGTAGTTATTTACTACAAGTTATCAACCTAGAAACACTACCCGAATCGGGTAGTGTCACGCCTACCCCGAAAGGGAAATGGCTTAATGGTATACATATATTATAACCAAATTATTCATTGAAGCATTAATCAGTTTTTCCTCTACTCTGAGAAAATGAGAACTTTCACATTGCCATTACATACCTGTGACCTTGAAAAGCCTACAAAGACAAATTTATCAGAAGATATTTGAATTATCAAACTGACAAGGTAAATTAGAAAAAAGAAGATCCTTTTCAACCAAAAAAGATGAATTTTTAACCATATGGTTGACTTCCCGGCGCCTTTGACCAGGCCACCATGCGCGCTCCCGGGTTGCGGATAGGGGGCCCTGTACCGAGGGTTTCTGATGAATACGGTTACACTACTCCATAAGCAGTTGCGGACAATGGTCCAGGGATGGTCCCTAAGGAAAAACCCCCAAGTCAAGGCGTGAACAACCGTGCCGAAGACTGCATGGCACCAGGGTGTGGAGTTTCAAACGGTGTCTCTAGGATACCAGGTCGCCTGCTAGAGTATTGAGACCTTACCCTAGCATGCGGGGCTCTGCGGGGGTGGACTTTTATTTCCCTAGCTACTCGTGGGAATCAAATGGCGAAACATCAAGAAAAACTAAACCGGAGTTTGTGTGAGGTGTTGGGTGGCCCGTTGGACGTGTCGAAGGACTTTGACTTCAGTCAAAAGACTGAGGCCAAGCAGGATATTTTGTGGGTGGAACACTGGTCGAGGAAAGATAAAAAACTCACCAAAAACTTGAAGAACGCAGTACAGGAGATTCAGACTTTCTCTGACACAAAGAGGAATATGTTCATGCCAATTAGGCATGGGCTAGAAGAAGCGAAAGATTTGGCGGGTCAGCTGGATTTTACCATAGATAGAGTTGACTTCCGGTTTTGTTTCGTTCCAAATCCAGTTGGAACGGCCGCCGGGAAAACGGCTAGCAAAGCTATGAAGAAGGCTTGGCAGAAGAAGAACGATGAGTCAAACTAGGACCCCGACCGAAAGGGTGAAATCCTCATTGAGGTAGGCCCTACAGCGGACGGCAGGCAAAAACTGTCTTCCGCCATCAGGGAGGCAGTTGGCGCTAGAAATTCCGTGCGGGAACTTGTTCCGCGCGTGGAGGTCGAGGTCCTCGATTTGGATTCAACAACGGACGCGGAGGAGGTGACGGAGGCCGTATGCAACCACTTTGGCGGCATTAATACGGACAAGGTGAAGGTGTGTATGGCGAAAAGGGCCTTCAGGGGACACCTGAAGGCCTACGTGGAGGTCAGCGAGAAACTGGCGTCGCGATTAATCCGGACGGGACATCTGAAGGTGGGTTGGATGTCCTGTAGGGTCCGGAAGGAGACAGAGGTGCTACGATGCTATCGCTGCCTGGGCTTCGGTCATATAGCGGCGAATTGTAAGGGTCCAGATCGGACCAGAGCATGCTGGAGATGTTGCAAAGAGGGCCATAGGGCTGCGGCGTGCGAAGGTACGGCGCAGTGCTACCTCTACGCCACAAAAGATGGAAATCCCCAGACTAACCATCTGCCGGGGACCATGAGGTGTGCGTCGTTCAGAGAGGCAGCTTCGGCGAAGAAGCCTCCAGAATGGCGCAAACAGCTGAGTTAGAGTCGAGATGCCAAGCAGGCAACATAGCGGGACGCCGAAGCACGGCGTAGAATGCCTATAACCCAATTTCCTGAAGTAATGCGAAAGCGGATTCCGGGAACATGGGTTGGCAGGTATAAAGGAGTTCGTTTAGTAAGAATTGCCGTTTTTTAGGCCGAGTCCCACAATCACCTTCTTTCCTTGAGGATTTGTCCCTAAGGTTCGAATGTGATCAGTGCATAAAGCATTGCTCAATTCTCCTTTCCCAAAGAAAAAAAAAAAAAAAAAAAAAAACCATATGGTTGACTTAAAACAAAATCACAAATCAGTTAGGGAAAGAGTGTGCACTGCCTGTGTTGTAAATTGTAAGCCAACAAATTCTTTTTAAAAAAATCATAAACGGATATGATTTAGAGGTCCGCTTTTGTTTGTTTTTTGTTTTGCCTTCTTTATGTCTCTACGTAAATTTTGGGCCCTACGTCAATGTTGGGTCCTATGGGCATTGAGCTGCCGAATCAAATAACGGCTCATAAAATTATTTTTCCGGGAGTGGGAAGACCCCTGGAGGTTTTCTAAAACAATTTAAAATTTTAATTTTCAAACATCTATTCTATAAGATTCTATAAGATCTATTTTCTTCCAGGGAAAAAGCTGTAGCTTTCTTAATTTTCAACTTAAAGCCAAGAAACTGACTTTTTTGTAAAAATCGATTTCAATTTGTTTTTCATTTCAACTTGTGCGAAGTTAGTCCATTTTTCGAATTTCTTCATAAAACTGTTGAGGAATGCGGATCAAAATGTCCTTCGACGGAAAGCGCGAAAGGAATTTAAAAAATCTGCCCGCTTGGCGGGCACATTCTCATCGCGCACATCTATCATGTATCGATTTTTCACAAAAAAAAGCAGAAACTTGATCTTCTTAACTCAGTTTGCTTGATAATTGATCATCTCAGAACTTTACAAACACACTTTGCAGACGAAAGCCTGCAAAGTTTACTTTCCATTAACTGATTTTGCATGATAAAATCAATGTAGAAATATAAAATATATCACTATTTTGAATAACTTGAGAGAGTGCAGAATCAGATTTAAGATTATATGAAACTAGCAGTAACAAACAATTTTAAATATTATGAGTTTTTTAAATCTTGGAAACCATAATTAATCATTGCGAGTTAATCGCGCTTGAAATTAAAAAAATTTATCGAACAATTTTGAATTGAAAACGTTCCAATTCAAACTATTTCAGATTAAGTAAAATTTTTGAGGGGGCCAATATCTCGAATGGAATGGAAAGGAATTGAACTTTTATCATTTCTAAATAACAACGTGAAAATTGAATAATTTGAAATTGAAAAATTTTTAATAATAAGCTCTCAGAATTGAAAAATTTCAGACTAGAATTCAAATTGAATAATTTTATTTTGAATTTGTCTCAATATTGAATGATTTCAGATTGAAATTTCTTAAATAAGTCATTTCCGAAACGTTAAAAATTGAATATATTCAGACTAGAATTTTCAGAATTAAATTATTTACAATTCGATGAAATTGTATTATTTCTAAGTAAAAGCATACAAAATTGAATAGTTAAAAATTTTCAACTTTGAAAATTAAATAATTTTCAATTTAAAGCAATACAAATTTCAGAATTTTAAATTGTCAAATCAAATTGAATCTTATAAGGAAGAAGCTTCTGGATTTCTAAAATTTTTAATTGATATTATGTACAAAAAATTATGATTTAACATTAAAATGGATTAGATTAGATTAGAAATTAAAAACTATGAAAGAGAAAAATGCAGCGTCCAACATGAAAATTCAGAACTCTAAAATTGTAACCATATAAATTTATAGAATTTATTCAATTACCGAAATTCGTTAATTTTAAATTATTCTTTTTTTTTTAATTTTAACAAAAAATTGGACAAGTTAAAAATATTGCACTAAAAATAAAAATAAAGGATACAAATCAAGATTAAACTGGAAATTGTGCATAAACTGTTTCAATTTGATATTCGACGATGTCGATGAATTCATGAAATCAGACAATTTTCTACGTTTAAAGTTAAAACCAAACAATTTTAAGTATTTCAATTTGCAATATTGAAATTCCAAACTGACTAAACTTCGAAAAAAACAATTTAGAATATTTACATCAAAAATTATTCAACATAAAACTGACTATCAAGACTTTTAATATAAGATTTCCAATTTAGACAGATTTGATAGTGACATTGTATCGGTATTTTTAATATTTTAATTGTAAACTATCATCGATTGACTTTTTACAGTGTGATTTTCAATGAAATTGCACAGATTGTTAATTCTCTTTAGTTAAAGCTCCTTCGGCTTTCACGAACACATTCTCATCACATATCTCGTGCTTCTTTTATTTCCAATCTTATTTTTTAATTTTAGAAGGAAATTTACTCATCCTGTTTAAAAATTATTGATAACCAATTTGTAGATCCTTTTTGGGTGAACAACTTTTGTCTATTTTTCGATTTTTTCATACCTTGAGTCGTTTTAATTTTGTTTTTAATTTTTAATGTTATTTTTTTTAGATTAAAACAAAAACTAGGTGCCCTATAAAAAAACTTTTTGATGACAAAGTTGTAGCTCTTTGTTTTTCATAAGCAATTTTTGTCTATTCATTTTTTTTCATAGCTAGCGTCGTTTATCCAAAAATTTTATTTTTATATTTTTAATTTTATTTTTTACGATTAAAACCAAAACTATGCGTTTCATCAAAACACATTTGCTCTAGTCATTTTTTGTGAATTTCATTTTTCATTTAAAATTCCATTTTTCGGCTAAATTGTGCAGTATAAGATAAAATATTATCCAAAAAATTATGCATCTCAAAAAATTGTTCATCTCAAAAATGATATGAAAAAAGGCAAAAGAAGAAAAACGTTGCTGTTTAAAAGCCCTACAAGATTAGCATAACAACTTTTTGAATCCACGTAAAAAATCTAAAATTCGAGTGTTGATCGCACAAAAAAAAATAATCAAAAATCAAAAATTCCCTTTACGGTCAAACTATGCAAGATACAAAAAAAATGAACAAAAAAGTTGAGCACCAGATGGTGTTGAGGGAAGCAGAAATAATAAATAAAGTCTAAACGATATTTGCAAATGAGATTTTTTTTTTAAATACAGTTCCTTGACATCATAATAATTAACAACTCTTCTTTATAGAATTTTAAAATAAGTGCAATACAATTCTTTATTTGCCATTTTTGAAATGACTGTTTGGTAAGTGTTATTTGACAGTAAAAACTGAGTAAAAAGATATTTGCCAAAGAATTGGATATATTAAAAACTGTTTATTTTATGGAGGTTCTCGTAAAGCAGAAAATTGTATATAGTCATGAGGGTTATCAAAGCATTTATGCCCTCGTCTTTTACCAAAAATATATATTTATTTAACAAGAAAAATGTACGGTGGAGATTTATTATACTTGAGCATTATTTCTCATAATTTTGATTGAATCATCAGAAAGATGCTTCCTGCAAAGAAACGTTCAATTCAACCAAAGATATTAGACATAAATGTGCTAGAAAAAATAAATCTCTTATTTCTTTTTGCAGAAGGCATTTTAAAAACCGACGAGAATCCTAATAGCGAACGTAATCCTGGTCCTTTTTCTTCTTCTGCTACACAACAACATTTGCCTGCACGGATTTCTCCAGAGGAGGATGCTTTACGTGGCAGATCCAGGTCTTCTGCTAGCAGGCCTCATTCCATGAAGGATGTACTGAAGTTATCACAAACCAAAAGAGTTATCACTGAAACATCCGAAAATTATCCCTCTTAACATTTTAAACCTGTCTGTAAGGGGGGTCAGATCCTTGGCAACACCGCACAGTTGGTAGAAAACATATGATTCAGGGCCGTTCTATTAGAAAATGTTCAACTGCCGCAAGTTTGTACTAAGAGAAGGCGCTTTTGGTGGGTGCCAAGCCAAATTATATCAAATTGAAGTTTGAATCCCTTTCTTTCGATTTTGCGGTGTGTACTTGTTTCAACAATATTCAGGAGTAAACATTTGACATCTCACTTTTAGAATTGAAGATATACCTCGTCGATTTTCTTTTTTTTTCTATTTTGAAGAGAGAGAATTTCTGCACAGATGCAGAACACATCAATTGTTTGTGAAGAAGTCCCAACTAAACCACGCGTCGTACTCGACACACATTTGTATTTTATTTCGTTTCATCTTTAGCCTCTTAACACTAGGAGTACCACGTGGGTCATTTTTGACCCACGAGGGTTTGTCGAGGGCCGTACCCCCGTGTATAATCATGGGAGGACCAAACGCTCCCGTGACTTTTAATCGTTTATGGTGTTGTATAAATTACCAAAATTTCGTCTTTCTAGCCCACGTGGAAGTATGAAAAATTTACTTGTTATAGCGGATGTACCACGTGGGTCATTTTTGACCCATACGCAGTTTACCGCAATTTGATATCAATAACACCGGTTTTCAAACTCTAAATTGTTTCGGAGCCTGTCTCGACGTTATTCACGAGATGTTGGATTATATTACGATTCCCTACGATTCGGATCCCTACGGACTGGCGACAATTCTTTCAACTCCTTTGGTTCTAAATATTTGCAAATATTTTTAATTCTAGAGTGAATTTGTTTGTTCTTGTATGTTTTTGTATCTTGATATCAATGAGCAAGAAAACACGCAAAGCATTTTAGCCACATGCTGCATTATAGAATCTTTTAGATATACTCTGTACTTACCATATTTTCCTGCAAAAGAAAAAATATTATTAGTACTCATGTAAATAGTATGTTTTGACTCTTGCTTCAATATTCTTACAACGAAAAACTGGCTTACTTTGTTTTACTTACTTGTTTTAATGATGTTTGATGACAGACTGAGGAATCTCTTCTGTAAACTTAAAAATAGTAATAAAACGTTTATTTCTGACAATTTATTTATGACAGTGAACTATTCATTTTAGAGAGCGAATTATCCTTTGGTTACAATTTTAGTCTTCCTAAAGGTACTGTAAAAATGGCTATACCCAAAGTACTACCCAAAAACCAATAGAACGGTGGTTTCCTACTGCGGGTCAAAAATGACACACGTGGTACTTCAAGGGGTACGGCGAATTCCGGTACTTCTAGTGTTAAGCTATCAATTTTCTCAAAGCATGCAGTAAATTTCTTTCCACTGCACTTGTTTCGATTATCTCTCGATATTCGTACATTTGTTTGGACACAATTCGACCTTTCCATCAATATTTTTCTTCGAATGTATTTAGGCATTATTTTTCTTAGGTGGCAATAAACTGCTAACCTCAAAATAATTATAAACACACGAGAACAGCGAGAAACATACGACCGCCATGACAGATTTAGAAAGCTCAGTGCTACCAACAGGCAAAAACATAACATCCAGAATTGTGCGGTGTTGCTGCACTGACTTCTCTCAAATGTTATATTTTGTATTATAAATAATAATGTTTTATAAGAATTTAGACCGAAAAATATTATTCATATGGAATCCACATAAATATTATCTTTGTTTTTTGACATTATCGTGCACCTAACATGGAGATACAATCATCGAAAAAATTTAATTTTTCGTTTTGTCAAGATGGATTAACAGCCAAAAGTTTTTTTCAGACAAACCTAAATTGATTTATTTCTGTAAATTAATTAACTTTCGCCATTAAATCTTATTTTTATTCACAATATTTGTGAGATTTGCATAATAATATTCCTTTACTGTCCATCTCAATATCATATGAAGCTTAATATTAAGTATATGCAAAATTAACAAGCTTTTGACGATAATAGAACGTCAAATAGAAAAAATTACCATTTTTTTTGTCATATTTGTTTATTTATAAAAAATTGAAAGCCTAGTTTAAAAATCCGCCTTGACAATTCGCTCCGAAATTTTTTCAGCTTTAAAAAAACATTCAAATCGGTCCACAGGTTCAGTCGGAATCGAATTTTGAACCAAAAAAGTCATTTTTCCCCCACTGCGTCGTGGTCATCGCTGTGGACTTTCGATTCAACGGTCACAAGTTCGATTCCTGATGAAGCTTTTTTTTCATACAGTTTTCCTGTTTTAGGATAATAAAGATTTTAAATTAAGTGAATTGTTTAAATTAGGTATGTATGATAATAACAATGTTGATTATAAATTGAGTTGAATGAATCCAGTTGTTCATGTATAGGAAAATATGTTTTACTTTTGAAGTACGAAAAACTTTATTGCACTCGTGCATGTGTCAAGAGAATGAAACAAATTTTCTTATAAGATTCGTGGGGAAATTTTAAATGATTGTTTTGTAATAAATTCCAAGAGAAAATTGAAAAAGATTTACAAAACATTTTTAATTATTTCCTGAAATATTTAAAAGAAGTATAAAAAATTTTGAAGTAAAATTTTGCAATTTGGCCATATTACACAATTTTAGAAAAAATTCGAGTAATTTTGAGAGATATTCAGAAGTTTCAAAACGATTAAAAAATAATTAAAACTTGTAAAGATTTTTAAAGAATTTTGTAAGGTTTCAGTTTTCACGAGAATGAGGAAATTTTGTTTAGGTTCCTAGGGGAAATTAAAATAATTTTTTATTTCAAAAAATTAATTTTAAGAGATTCTTTAAACAGATTTCAAAACATTTCAAAAGTCGTCAAAGAAGAATCTGAGAGATTTTAAGGCAATCTTTTAATTTTTCAAATTTAAAAAAACCAGGTGTGAAGATTTTAAATGATTTTTCATTTTCAAAAATGAACTCTAAGGGAAAATTAAAAAAGGGTTTTAAGCAATATCAAACGATTTCCTAAAAATTTGAAAAGAGTGTAGAAGATTTTAAAGCAAAATGTTTCAATTTTGTAAGATTAAAAAATCAAAAAAAGATCGAGTAAATTCAAGAAATATGTAGAAGAAGTGAAGAGATTCAAAAAGAATTTTAAACTTTAAAAGATTTTTGATAATTTGTATTTCTAAAGATTTCAAAAATAGACTTTAGAAGCTTCAAAAGAATTTCGAAAGGTTTCAAGAGAATAAACCAGTTTTCTTGAAATTCCTGGGAAAATTTAGAAGATTATAAGGCAATTTTTTTACATTTTGAATGATTTGTCAAAATTTTAAGGAAAATTCGAGCCAGTTGAAAATATTTTTAAGAATTTAAGACGTTTTAAATAGATTAGAAATATTTGAAACCTTGGAAACATTTCCGAAATTTCCTAATATTTTGTAAAATCCTATCAAATAAAAAAAAATCTTCAAAATCTTCTAGATTCTTTTTTGACACATCCGAAATATTCAAAAATCTTTTCTTAATTTTCTCAAGAAGCTCATAAAATTATATTAATATAAATTTAAAAATAAACTGATAAAACTTATTTTCTTGTTCTTAATTCTCATAATTTAATTTTCACTTGAATTTGAGTGTGCAAAAACTTTTAACAAATAAATAGTTATTCGAATTTTTCATGTTATATTATTATTAATATTATTTTGTACTCTTCGTGGTGTTGAAAATTTTTTTTTAAATTTTTTTATCTAAATGCAGTAATGTCCTCCATTTACCTAACTAATGGGGTAAATTTTAATGAACAAATTTTTTCGGTGGAATAATGTTCATCTAAAAACATTGACCGTCGACCAAAAAGATTAGGTTCAAACCAAATTTTCAATCAAAAGATATGACTTCCTATCCAAAAATGTAATAGTTGATATTTGAACTGGAAAAGAATCTAATTTTAAATCAAAGACAGTGTTAATCAACCAAAAAAGACGATTTTTTGAAGAAATACTTTAACCTTCAACTAAAACAGAATAATTTTCAACCAACCAGTTGCATTTTTAAACAAAAAAGAGTAAATTACTACCAAAGGAGATGAATTTTTAAAAACCTTTTATGCTGACTCGAATGATTTTTCACATTTTAAAAAATCTTTCAAAATTAAAGAAATGTACATTAAAGTAAAATGAAAATAATATATATATATAACAAAAACCATGTGTGTAATAAAAAAAATTTCAAAGAAAATTAGCAGATATTTCTGAGATTAACAATTGTATGCGTTATATTTTATCTTATATCACATAGTTTGGCCGGCGGATAAAATTTCTTATTTGTTAAAAAATATTTTCGACTGATAAACTAGAACCGGGAGTCAAAAAAGCTGTCTAACGAAATCATCCTTTCTCTTTATGCCTTAAAAAGTTCACTTAAGTCAAATTTAATCGGATAATTTCATCAAAATTTGTCGTGTTGACAGACAATGACGACAGACAGAAACCGAAGTAAAAATCATTACTCCTCAATCAATATAAGTTTAAAAACGTCGAATCTTGATGAATTTGGCTATACTTAATTTTCACATGAAACCAATACCTTCCATTTTAGATGACAATGTCTTAAGTATAATGATCATAATAGAAAATGTAAAATTATATCATTATCTGCGAAGGACAATCTTGACACTAATAAAGTCGTTATCTCACATATATGTGAGATAACGGCTTCTTATGTATATATTTGTACTCCTATAACGCAATAGAATAGAATGGAATATTTCTTAGATACAGTTGTTAACCAAATTATTCACTGAAGGATTGATGAGGTTGTTCTCTACTTTGCGCAAATGAGGATGGTCTGTACTTTTGTTTTCACATTGGCGGTCATCGTTAATTCTATTGGTAAATATAGTAATACATCTATCATTTTTATTATAGTTTATGTAACACAAGCATGAATACGGCTATTTCTCAGGCCTATGGAGCGAACCTAAAGTCCTCCTTTCCAGCTTACAGTCATTTAATAGCCTTTCATATATTTACACTGTAAAAACCAGAGATTCCTTTTTAACGGTATTATTTTTCTTCGCGTCCTATTTTTGAATAGGATAACTTCATGCTGTTATTTTCAATAGAAAAACAGACGATTTTGGGTTCTCATCAGTGGTCTTATTTTAATACCACTTGAAACTAATTTTTCTCAGTCTTATTGCAATACCTGAAACTAGCCCGGAAATAATACTTTGTTTTTACAAGTCTATGACGTCAAAAATTATGACGTCATAGATATACATGGCCACTACATACCTACAAACTTGAAAAGCGGTACTTAAGGTCGGTTCCTACTACTCGCACTGAAAACATAAACTCAACAATAATGTCCCTCTTCTCACCCATGGTGCATAATAACATATGGGTCATTACGTCCCGGGACTGAAACACATATGGCGTCGCCAATGCCATGCCACTTTGTCTTTCGGTAGTACCAACCTTCAGAAGACACGTGTCACAATTTCATAAGATTTGGTTCAGTCGTTGTCGAGATATTGAAGGTTAAGTGACGTTACATTTGTTTTTGTTTAAACAATGGATAGAAACGAGTTTCGTGTGTTAATCAAACACATTTTTTTTTAATGGGGAGAAATACCGTTCAAGCTCAGCAATACCTTGAAAAGTGTTACCGGGAAAACTGCCGATCGAAAACAATTATTTGCCGATGGTGTGTAGATTTTAAACGCGGTCGAACAACCACCGAAGACCATGTGTTATACTATTAAGCTCACTACAAGGAAATTATTTTTTAACACAATGATGCATTTTTAACCAGATAGAAACTAAACACATTGATTTCGTAATTTCCCACAAAACAATTGGACTCACGAACAGAGTTCAATCTTCAATTAGGAAAGAGAAATTTGCAACAAAATAGCTAATTTTGTATTGAAATAGTTGAACTTTCAAGCAAAGAAGATGAATCTTCAAGAAAATAGATTAATTTTTAAACAAAATTAATGACCTTTTAACAATAATTTCTGAATTTCAAAACAAATAGTTAAATTTTAAACCTACAAAAACGTTTTCTACCAAATAGTCGAATACTTAAAAATTTCAAAAAATGTAAAACAACTGCTGAACAAAAAAGAATGAATCTTCTATTTCTTTTTGCAGAATGCAGTTCACAGACCGACGTGAACACTAATATTGAACGTTATCCTGGCCCTTCTTCTTCTTCTGCTTCTGGACAACAACATTCTCCTGACCGGACTTCTCCAGTGGAGGTTAATATTCGTGCCAGGTCCATTTCTCCACCCGGCAGGTCTCTTTCAGGAGGAGTACTTGCATGTACAATAGAACAACTTGGATATGTTCGACTTATTCCTAGCGCAAATCCGAACCTGCAATTCGAATTTCGAAGATATATTATTCCTTACGGTTTTCCAATTACATTGCGAGAAGAACTGAATAAATATGTACCTGTGCCAACCAAAGAATATATTGCATTATCAACATCCAATGATGACATTTTTGCAATATTGGATTATACGAGTAGTAGAACTCTTCGTGGAATTTATAGGAAAGATAAAAATCATTCGCGGGTAAAAATAAATGTGATGAGCGGCGTAGTTGAAAATTTGACTCCAGATGAAAAAAGAGATTGTCCAGTAGGCAAAAGTCAAGCAATCTTCTCAAGAAGTTTTATTAAAGCTTCTGCAAATGACGATTCACTACAGTCTGTACGGAATCCCAATGTCGAACGTAATCCTAGTTCTTCTTCTCCTACCAGAAATCAATCACGTGCCCGTACTTCTTCGCAGAAGCCTTCTCTTCCTGACAGGTCCACCTCTCCGCGGGGCAGGCCTCCTTCAGATGGAGTACTTGGATATACAATGGAACAACTTGGATGTGTTCGGCTTATTCCCCCGACAAATCAGAACCAGCACTTCGAATTTCGAAGATATGTTTTTCCTGACGGTAAACCAATTAAATTGCGATCAGCACTGAATATATATGTGCCCGTGCCACCCCGAGAACATATTGTTTTATCAACATCCAATGGTGACGTTTTTGCAATACTGGAGTATACTGGAGTTCTTCGTGGAATATATAAGGCAGATGCAAAGCATTCGAGAATAAAAATAAACATGATAAGCGGCGCAGTTGAAAATATGACCGAAATTGAAATGGGGGAATGTGATTTAGGCAAAGGCAAACGTCCAATCTCTACAAGTTGGTTTAAAAGAGTTGTTTCAAATGAAGATACTCTACAGTATGTGTATCATTAATTCAATAGAAAAAAGATAAACTGAGATGTAATATTCTCTGTGATCCATACACTGAGAAACCCTTGTTTGTATTTCTTGTTAAAAATCACACTAG
>CAKNYM010051260.1:110535-136680 GCA_932195095.1 Andricus curvator | reverse complement strand
TGCTATCCGTTTTAGTAATTTTTCTAACCTAAAGTTTCTCAGTGTAGTTGGATCAAAATTCAATAAAAAGATTTGAATACGAATGTATTATGGTTATCAAGGCTTCTTTTCTTTCATCTGTTGCTAATCCCCACAATGTAATTCATTTTTCTTTCTTTGAATATTCAAAATTCAGAGAGTTACACGATTTTGAGTTTTCAGACGCGAGTTTTTTGAAAAAACCATATTGCCCAAACTGATAAGGGAATTTTCGTTATTTTTTTAGCTGCAGCGTATAATTTATAGGGATATTAATTTTTTAGTGCAGGCGCCTCATTATCCACGCACAACGGCACACACAGTGGGGAGAAATCAAATAACATAGTTAACGATCACTGATAGGACGCAATTCCTAATTGATTTGAGATCGTGTTTTTATAGAAAAATTTGTTTTTGAATTTGCAATGGATATGTGCAAGCGATTTTTGAATTGCGATTGTTAAAAATTGTATATATATGCAAAGAATGAACAAATATTGATTCTCATCTTTTTCGTCTATCATTTGGTAAACAACTTTTCGACTCTCATTATCTTTTTGATTCAATGCGCAGGGGTGAATGCCAGCAAAAAATGATCGATATTCGATATTATTTGTCATAAAAAAATTATAATATCAAATAAAATGATATTATCATTATCGATTATTTTGTTTCAAAGTAATATTTTGACGAAAAAATTACTTGCTCTTTTTGGCAATGAGTAGTGGATCATAAAAAGGTATCATTCGATATTATTTGTTAATTTCATTAACAAACAACTGGAATATTCTGAAAATGTAATTTACGAAAGATTAGGGAAGACTTGATTCTTCTCTGCCTTGTGATGTCCACAGTATTTTTTCATTTATAATCCATTATCAGTTTACTACCAAAAAAGATAAATCCAAGACATAAAATATAAATTTACAACATAATCGTTGATTTGTTAACTGAAAATGATTAATTTCCGACCAGTAGTGGTATAAGTTGATTCACAGTTTGAACAAAAAAATTAATTTTTGATAAAATAGTTAAATTTCAATTCAAACTGTTACCTGCCGAACCGTATTTTATTATTTTATTAATTGTTATTAATTACAAATTGATTTCGCTCTGTAGTTTCAGATTATTCAAAGAACTTTTTACATATTTTTGTTGTTGCATACATAGTTTAAATATAAAATAGAATTTCCCAACCAAATTTGTAGATCTTTTTGTGACCAACAATTTCTAAAGAATATTTTAACTTATATTGCACAGTCTAGACGGAGAATGGACTTTTAAAAATAAAATTCTTCACGATTAAAACAAAAAATATGTGTATTATGAAAAACATTGTCTAAAGAAAATTTGTTCATCTTTTTGAGATGAACAATTTTTCTTATCAACATTTTTTTTTCATGTATCGTATAGTGCTTCTGAAAAATTAAATTTTTTATTTTTTAGAAACCATTTTTGATGGACAAGCTAGAACCGTCGGCTAAAAATGGCCGGCTAACGAACTCGTCCTTCCCTTTAAGACAGCAAAAACTGAGGTTTTCATTGGAACTGATTTTGTGTTCCAAAGGAACTGCAACAAGAAGAAACCCCTCTTGCTGGAAAGAAACCTAAAACGATGAGTTACTTACAAAGGATTCTTCTATTTGGGCATCTAAAGGAACCCAATTTTAATAGAGCCTATTTTCAAAGAATCTATTCAATGTATTTTTCAGGTAAAATATGTTCTTTATTGAAATGATGGTCTCAAAAAATTTGTTTATTATCTTTTGAAGATGACCAATTTTCCTTCGTAAAATTTTTTTCATGTCTCGTATAGTTTTCCTGGATAATGGCATTTTTGATTTCTTAGAAAGCATTTTCTATGGATGAAGCCAGAACCGTTGGTCAAAAATAGCTGGTTAACGAACTTGTTCTTTCTTTGTATGCCTTAAAAACATTTGCCAAAGCTCAATACAGTCTGATCAGTCTTTCGAGAGTACTCGTGCCTACAGACTACAGACAGACATACAGACATTTTCATAAAAATGTTTTTTTTCTGACTTAGGGGGTCTCAAAACATGGAGATTTGATGAAACCCGACAAAATCAAATTTTACATAAAACTAATATGTACCTTCTTTTTAGGAAGAGAGTGTAAAAAAGTCGCTGGTCAAAAAACGAGCAAAAAGCAAGCGGAAACATAGAGGCTTCAATCATGGACAAAGTGAATGAATTAATCTAAAGATTATTATTAAAAATTGTCTCTCTTAGAAATTTAGTATCCAGTATTCATTATGTTGAAACATCGAGGAAATGTAAGTGCTTTCTTATAAGGAAGTCCCTTTGATGTCCTCTTCCATTATCTTTCTTAATACTATATCATTTGAAGAAATCTCATAAATTTTTTCCCATTTCATACATTACAAAGTCGAATATTAAGTGATGCTTGGATGCCACTTGCGTTATAATACGTGCATTCTACATTCAATGTGGAGAAGTTTAATGATCACGCCGCAGAAGTTCCAGCATCACGTTGTCCCCAAATGCACCTGCCACATGATTATTGTTCGTTGCCGCCGGCTGTGTCCATCTCATTCTAGAGTCCCCTGTTAATGATACAAACCCCATCAGCCTCATAATTTCATCACGTATATGGAAAGACACCAATGCTTGGTACTTTGTCTTCATCTCATCAATTTTCTATAAAAATCCATAATTTCAGCTCATAGATAAAAATATGCAGACTTTGATCCTTATTTTTTATGTAAATACACGATGAATATATTGCTACAATAGGATCGTCCAAATTTAAAAAAAAAGTATTCTTTTATCAGAAAAGTGGTCCCGCACTGTCCTAGGTGTACTACCAAATAACTATTCATGAATTAAAGTCAACTTTCATAGTGCTTTTTTGAAGGCCAATTTTGGAATTTTCTTATTCTTTTATATAAAATTAATGTAGATACACTATTCAATTTAGTACCAAAGACTTTAATTTCCTATGATTTCAAGCCTAAATATATTGCATTTTCAAGAAAATAGTTGAATTTTCAACCAAAAGAAGATTTTTTACTCAAGGAGATGAATTTTCAACAAGAACAAATTTTCAAACAAAAATAATAATAATTTTCAACAAAATAGTTGCACTAACTACCAAATAGATTAACTTGCCAGTAAAAGAAACGAATTTTACAAAAAATGATTAAGGATTTAACCGAATGGTAAAACTGTGAAGCCAAAAGACGAATTTTCTCGCAAACAGTTAAATTTTTCACAAAAGAATTACTTTTCAAACAAGAAATGACTTTGACAGAATAGTTGAATTTTCCAAAAATAATTACATTTTTAACAAAATAGTTGAATTTCTAACCAAATAGTTGAATTTTCAGTATACAAAGATTCATTTTCAATCAAATATTCGAATTTTTAAACAAAAAAGATTAAAGTTCAATTAAATATTTGAATTTTTAAGACAAAAAAGTTTTTTTTTTAGAAGAAAGTTGACTTTTGATCCAAAAAATAATTTTCAACCGAAAAACATGTCTTTTCTACCATGAATGATGAATTTTCATGAATTTGCAATTTGCAATTTTTAACCTAAAAAGTCGAATGTTTTAGAAAACAATGGGCTTTTAAATCGGAAAAGATGATTTTCTAACAAAAAATTTAATTTTAAATCAAGAAATATGCATTTTTAACAAGATATTTATATCATCAACTGAAAAGTTAAACTCTCAACAAACAAGAATAATTTTCTACCCAAAAAGACGACTTTAAAAAAAATGTATTTTTCTATTAAAAACGATGACTTTTCGAAAAAATATATCAATTTTTTACCAAATAGTGAAATTTTCAACTTATACAATACACAGGATAAAGTTTCAACCAAAAGTGGAAGTTGAATTTTCCGATAAAAACTCTGATCAAAAGATAACTTAAAAAAAATGAATTTTCAACAAAATTGTTAAATTGTCAACCCAAAAGATGAATTTTCTACCAAGAAGAAAAATTTCCTATAAAAAAGACGAATTTCCAACTTATCCAATATACAGGATGAAGTTGAAATAGTTAAATATTCAAATAGAAAAAAAATTAACAAAGAAACTTAGTTTTCAACAAAGTTGATACATTTTCAATCAATAAGATTAATTTTTCACCAAAAAGATAAATGTTCTACCAAAGAGATGAATTTTCAACAAAATTATTTAATTTTTAACACAAAAAGACGAACTATCCACAAAAAAGTTTAGTTTTCAACCCAAAAATATGATTTTCCCACCAAATAGTTTAATTTTGTACCAAATTGTTGAATTTTCAAGCCAAAAAGGTGAAGTTTGTACAAAACAGTAGAATTTTCATCATTGAATTTTCAACTATAATTATAAATGGATACTTAATTTTAAAAAATCAATTTTTTACAAAGTACTCCAACTATAAGTCAAATAATCGACATTTCAATTGCATTTTCAACCAAAAAGGATAAATTCTAAACTAAGAAGATTAAATTTCTACCAAGAAAGATGAATTTTCAACGAAACACATGAATTTGTAGCTACAGAGTTGACAATTTTTTAACACTATTTGTTATTAACAATATTGATTGTTCGCTGAAAAGTTTTCTTACTACATCAATGCTGAGGTGCAATTATAAAAAAAAGATAAAAAATAAAAGACAGTTAAACAGTTGTAATAAAAAAGCAATTAATCAAGCAAAAAAAATGTATACGGAGTATTACAAAAGTGAATTCCTTTTCGATATTTTCATAAACTCTTGGGTTACCCTTCATTGAAAAAAAAAAAATAAATACTTAGGCGGTTAGAAAATTTGTTCGTTTTCGAAAATCTTACCGGGTGGAAAAAAATTTTACAAGAAAGTACAATATTTCTACAACTGTAATTTGTTTACAACATGTACTTTCTTTTCAAGAAATGTACAACATTAAACAAAAAAATACAGTTAAATACAAAAAGCTACTTTTCCCTCGTACTTTTTTTGTAGAAAAGTAAAAAAATTAACGATAAAGTATAAGTTTCTCAAATTCAAAAATTTGTATAACTTTTTATTAATATTTTTTTTACTTCGCTGTAAAAATCTTCATGGAATCACATAAAACGTTAAACAAATGTAAACGTTCAATTAGAAGTTTATGGACTATTTTTAGTATTAAAATAATTTCAAAATAATAGATTCATAATTGAACGTTCTTATTCAATTCCAAATCCTATTCGAATATCTTATCTATCTAAAATTCTCCATTTTTATCCCATTTAATAAAAATCTGTTTATTAATAGACATTTTTTTGAATATTTAGCAATATTTTACTTCTAATTTCGAATGAGCAATAATAAATCAAATATTAAAAGCTAAACAATTTTAAACTAAATTATTTGAAATAGAAAGCCTTGAATCGTTAATATTTCAGAGTGTTAAATTTAAACTTTGAACGTTACAATTTTAGTTGTTCTATTTAAGACATTCTTAATATGTGCGTGAAATTACTGAATTTTTATGCCTAAAAAGCAATTGAACAATTATGATTTTGGAAAGATATTGAGTTAGTTTATCAGATATTTACATGTTTTAAGAAGATCAGAACTTAATATAAAGCTGAAAAAGGTTTCGAAAAATAGAAAACCAAATTTAGATTTTTAAAGATTTTGAAATAAAACTTTAAAGCTTTTCAAGGATCTTCAAAGGTTCTAAGGGAAAAAAATTTCTTAAGTTTGCTAGGAAAATTTAAAATGATTTTTTGTTTTGGAAAAATAATTTTAGCAGAATATTTAAAAAGTTCAAATAAAAAATTTTGAATAATAATTGAAAATTGAACAATTATCAATTTGTTGAATAATCGAGTAAGTTTAAAATATATTCAGAAGATTGTTAAAGATTCCAAAATATTTTAAAAAGTGAATAAATTTTATAACATTCCATACACAATGTAGATTTTTGAAAATGTCCAACAAAAAATTTTGAAAATTTTGAAGATCACAGACTTTTTCAATTGGGTTTTCTAGTGCATTACTTTCTATGTCGCAGTTCTGTTGCCCTATATCTTCACCTTCTGATAATTCTTCAAAAGAGTCTTTTAAAGCGTCTATTACCCCGCCTGTATCATATAGCATTTCACTTTTGCTGTTTCTCATGCTGACAAACTCTGTACTTTTACTTTCCTTCATCTCTTTGAATGATAGTTTCATGGTTCCTTCAAAGTCGTTTTATAATTTCTCGTTTAACTTTCCTCTTTCTGTGTCTGTAATCATTTTCAAGTCTATTTCTCTCCTCATCGCTAAGACCAGTGATGTTTAAAGTTCTCTCGTATGCTTCTTTCTTTTCTTGTCGGGCTGCTTTAATTTCATCATTCCACCATGCATCACCAGATTTTCTTCCTATAACCGCCGTACCACATACTTCGGTCGCAGTTTCAACAATGATATCCTGTAACATAGTCCAAGCACTATCTTTATTGCTTCTAAGCGCCTCCCAAGTTTCCTTATCTATGCGTTCGTTTATCCTATTCTGAAAATCTATTCGCATTTATGATTTGTGTAAATTTTCAATCTTGATTCGCGTTTGTTTCGCTTTTTTTGTTCCCTTTCTTCCCATCGTCGCCCTAAGTTTATTTTGGTGACTAGGAGGTAATGATCAGTATTGCATTCGGAACCCCTCATGACTCTTGTATCTTTGACTAGTTCTCTTAGTCTTTCATCCCCAGTAACGAAGACAATTATACTGCAGTTATTTCCTGTACCCCAAGTGTACGTGTGGATCATTTTATGTCGAAACTAAGTATTTGTAATAAATAGGCACTGTTCTAAGCATAAGCTAACTAATTTTTCCCCGTTATAATTTTTTCTTGGATCCACAAATTTACTCGTATCGCTATCAACTGGGGCGTAGCATGCTATGATGAATAATCTTCTGATTCCTTCCTTCATTCTAGCCCACAACAGTCTGAGAGATACAAAATCATGATCTTTGAGATGCTATCTTGCTTTTTAATTCATAATTAAACCGACCCCTTGACTACCATGTGATTCTCTACCTACTCCTGACCAGATTACAAAACCGCCTTTCAGCACCCCATTTTCTATCACGGTGTGCCTGAACCAACTTTAAATGCAGGGTCATAGCACATCCAATTTTTTTTTGGATTCGATTTAGGGGCTCAAAAATAGTGTGGGAAAAAATTTTGAGCCAAATTCCCCGAGCCGTTTTTGAGAAAAGTGTTTTTTATGGGTTAAAAATAAAAATTTTCAAAAAAATGTGATGCACTTTTATTTTTTTCACTTTATTTAAAGAAATATGGTAAATAAATATAATATCAGTCCATATCAATACTGAGAAAAAAAATATTTTATTTTCACACATGTCGGGCATTGTACTCTTGTTCAGCTTTTAGTAAGTTACTTGGGTAATGAGTGTGTGTGCTCGAAACTTTATATTTAGCCCAGGTCGTTTTAAAATCCGAATGGACAGATTCCATGGCTTGTTCACTGTAAAATACAAGGCCTTTCTCAACTTTACAACAAAAATCAGGGACATGGAAAAAAACCGTGTGAACTTTAGGTATAATTGAAATATCCAAATCACAGTAACTTCGCTCAAACTCAGATATACAATCTACGTATTTCGGGTTTAATGTTGAAGAAAAACAAGAATCAACGACGGATTGAAAAGCCTTAAACCACCTTACATATTTTAAACAACCAATGCTACATATTCCACGTAATAAGTCGATTTTTTCTAACAGCATTTTGCAAGAATTACCTGCGAACGCTGGACTCCCATGTACAAACTCGCGAGTAACATTACACATCCTAGCCCATTGGAGACTCTCATCTTCAAATTCCATCAGCATGTGTTTATACATTTTGTTCACAACCGCGAGCATCAGATATAGTTCTGGCGGTGGAATTATTTCTAATATTTCTGTTCTAGCGTTTTCTGGGAAAATTATAGGAGTATTTGTACAATTTTTATACTTCTTCGCAAATAATGTTTTACTTCCACTGTCTTGCCACGCAAAAAAATGTTCCTTACAATTTCCAACAGTTCTGTATTCCCCACACGTGTTTAATTCATCCTTTGATGCTACATGTGCAAGGAAAACTGCTTACATGTGACATGATGCCCGTTAATACGTTGGCAAGTTTTAAATCAGTTTCTATTGTCCCTTTTAAATCCTTCAATTTTAAGAGTGACCACATCAATAGAACGTTTTCATATTTATCTTGTGTATGTGCCACTATTCCAAGCAGTAGTAATTTCTTGACGCCAGAATCCTTAAACTTTTTCGCGACAACGCCTTCGGTACACTTCTGTCGACCTTCTACATTTGCAACTTCTGATTCATCCAAAGATTGCATCGAAAGGCAAAGTTTCAAAAAACCTCCGCCACTATCTATTCCGAATTTCAAATGCATTTCATCAACTTCCCTTTCTTCTTTAACATACTGAAATAATCCTTATACATCATTGCAAAACACTAAAGTTTCTGCAGTAGTTGCAGTATCGTTATTTTTGGTGTTAATCAGATTACATTCTTCCATACTGAAATACAAATCAAGAGAATGGTTTAAAGTTTTTAATTTTTCTTTTAAATGTGGTTGGAATAATTTTCTGTAATTCGTAGCGACGCGAAGAGCTGCTGTAATACCATGTACTTGATTCGTTGAAAGCCCATAACTTGTTCCAATTTTTACGACATCTTCAGCAGAAACACGCTTCCGTTTTTTCCTTTCTGATTGCTGTTCAGTCAAAGAAATTTTCAAAGGCTTTCCATGTTTCTGAGCTAAAGCGATTACAGTATTTCTATCTTATTTATTTTCCTCAACGTTTGTCGCTTTTTCATTTGAAATTACTTTAATCAAATGACACACCAAGTGTTCTTTTTCTTTTAGGGGTATATCGTTTATAATATGATCTTTTAAATGTTCGTAATGCTTCGGTGTACAAGAAAAATGTGATTTTCCTACTACTAATTCTGAATGGCACTTTTTGCTGTATCTTGTTTTATTTCTTTCTTTCGCATCTGATGTGTTTTTTTTTAAATTTCTGTGTCCTGGTGTTCTCACTAAGTTACCATAAGTCGCATTCACATAATTTACCTTCTTTCGATCTGGTTTTTTGATTTATTAATTTGAATGTAGAATAATCTGGTAATTTTATACTCACTTTAGTATCACTTTTGACCGAACGATAAATAAGGATTCTGCAGGCATTACAAACAACTACAGGGAGGCGATTATCTTCAGCATCATAGCTCACAATCTTTTGAACAAGATTTTTCAAATGATTACTAATCTTGAACAATTGTTTCTTTTTTTTAAGACAAAGAAGGCAAATTTTCGCACGGTTTTCATCATGAGTTCCAGCATGGTCTTTAGATTTTGCAGACAGATTTTACGATTTTTTCACAACAACGCACTTGGTCAAAATATTCAAAAACACTAAACAACTGCAGACTGCGCGAGTCACTATTGGCAAAGATATCTTGCCTACTAATGGGTTGCAAAAATTATTTTCACGTAACTTTTTCTAGATATGTTTACATAGAATCCATCAATGTTTACATTCACGTGTTGTTGTGTCTTGTTGTCGTGTACACACAGGCATGTATGATGATAGGTACACGGAGAAAAATGGAAGGTCTGTTCGGCCATATAGATGTGCAGACCGGCCATATTGCAGGGTCAACTATAGGACAGCCCTTGAATATGGCTAAAGCGACTATCTCTAGAAGGGTGAAACAAGAGGTTCAAATCGATCATCTCAAAGTGTTGACTCGATAATTTCGGACGGTCGAATCGGTCATCTCAAGAAAGCTGACCTGATCATGCTAAAGGGTAGATATGATTGTCTCTAGACAGACCACTCGATGGTCTCAGATGGTCGATTCGATTTTCTCAAAGTGTTAACCTGGTCATTGTGAAGGTTCGGTTTGGACACCTTGGATCACCGCTTTGATTATCTCAATACAGTCGATTCTATCAGCTCGGAATGGTCGATTAGATTATCCCGGAATTTCAAAATGGATATTTTAGGAGGGCAAATTCGATTATTGCAGAGGGTCGATTCAAAAATCTGATATGGTTGAAATTACTATTTCTAAGAGCCAAATATATATTTTTATATTATTTTTGAAAATTAATAAAAAAATTTGATTTGATTTTCTAATCTGGACTAGTATGAAGGTCTACTATGTAAACACTGGGGAGTCTTTTATCAATTGATTTATAGTAAGCATTCTGATAATAATCTTCAATAAAAAATTACTAATTTGTAATATTAAATCGTAACAAAAGAAATTAGTAAGAAAAAATTCTTTATGAAGTTAATTTTTAACGTTTTTTCTGTGAATTAGTAGTTTTTACTGAAGATTGGTATGGAAATACTTCTGACTATTCATCAATTGATAAAAGTCATCGCACTATGTAATTAGTATAATTATATAGTAATTCAGATGTAGAGTATAACATATTCTATAGCGTATTCAAAAACAATATATGCATTGAAAAAATGATAAAACGTCACGTAACCTTAAAGTTAAACGAAATATTTAAATTAATAATGAATAGGTTAAAGTTCGCTAAAAATTGTGATTATAGATACACATTTTTATTTTTAGAATTAGGAGCATAAATATAAATATAACTTATGTGATAAAACATTATGTAGTCGAATATGTCGTTATCCTTTAAAAATGCTGCTCGCTCGGAAATGCACAATCGCCAGTTTTCCTTTTGTTCTTCAAAGGTGCCCACGTTGTGTTGTAAATACTTATAAGCCGTGGTCGAATTTTCGTCAGGCAGGAGAACGGAATCTTTAATAGAATAAAAAGTAGCTACACAGTAGTTTTGATTTTGATTCCAGGGCTCGAATTGACTAGAAGGCTTTAAAGAAGTCGGATTAGTCGCTTAAAATTATAAACGAAGTTATGAATCGCACAAGATCTCAAGTCTGAATATATTGCATTCTCAACAAAATAGTTGAACATTAACCAAAACAGACGAATTTTCAACCCCAAGACATATTTTCAACAAGAAAGCTGAGTTTAAAATTTAAAAAGTCTAATTTTTTAGAAAACAGTTGCATTTTTAGCCCGAAAGATTAATTTTCAATCAATTAATTGAATTGAATAAAGAATAATTCTAACCAAACAGTTGCATTTGCAAGCAAATAGCTGGAAACTTTCAAGCAAAAGAGATGAATTTTTAAAAATGTAATTGAAGTTTTAGCCAAATATTTAAATTACAAACTACAAAATGAATTTCCAACCAAATTATCGAATATTCAAACCAGAATAATTGAACTTTAACAAAATAGTTGCATTTTCGAGCAAAAAAAACTAGAATTTTCATTAAAACGATCATTTTTAACAAAAAAGATGAATTTTCAACTAAATATTAGAATTTCGTAACAAATAATTGCCAATCAAGCAATTGCATTAACAGCCACATACTTGAACTTGCAATCAAAAGAGATAATTTTTCAAGAAGAAAGCTAATTTTCAACAACATGATCGAATTTTCAAATAAAATAAATTAAACCTCAACGAAAAAATAATAATTTTAACGAAACAGTTTCTTTTACAAGTAACTTAAATTTTCAACAAAAAGTCATTTTAAATATAAAATATAAATTTCTAACCAAATAGTGAATTTTATATATAACAATAATTGGTAACCAAACAGTAGCATTAACAAAAAATAAATTTAATTTTTAAACAGAAGAGGCGAATATTGAAGAAAAAAGTTAATTTTCAACCAGAAAAGATGAACTTTCAACCCAAAATACGACTTTTTTATCATAAAAGATAAATCTTAAAGTAGCACTACAAATTTCCTATTGAAGAAAAAAGAATTTTCAACAAAGCACTTGAATTTTTGACAAAAAAATGCCCTTTGAACAAAATTTTTGAATTTTCAACCAAATTTTCGAATTCTAAAATAAACACGAGTTACACTTTTATACGGAAAAAACGCATTTTTCAGAAGACAGTTGAATTAACATCTTAGAAAGATGAATTTTTAACAAATAGTTTGTTTTCAACAAAAAATATGAATTTTTAGGTAGTTGCATTTCAATCAGTACAAACAGTTGCATTTACAATCAAGTAGTTGAATTTCCATGCCAAAAAGACACATTTTTTAATGCACTATCCAGTTTTCTACAAACAAATTACTTTTAAACCAAGAAAGATAGATTTTCAACACAAAAAAGTATACTTTTCTATCATAAAAAATAATTTTTAATCCAAAACTATTACTTCTTTATTTAAAAAAAGCAAATATTCAACAAAACAATTAAATTTTCGTTAAAAAAAGTTGACTTCAACCAAATAGTTCAATTTTCAACAAAATAATCGATATTCAACCAAATAATTAAATTTCCAACCAAATAGTCAAATGTTTAACCAAAAAGAATTAACTTTCAACCAAGAATAGTTCAATTTTCTTACCACATTCTATTAATTCAGTTCAAAAACGAGAAAAGGGGAAGTTTCTTAGGAAAGATATTAGAATAATTATGGTAATTAAAATAGCACAATTTTTCCTAGTTTTGAATTTCAATTCTGAAAGTTTCACTGTTATTACAATTATAACCAAGTATAGCCAAAAAAGATGCGCGATCCGAGCCCTGTGATTCATAAAATTGTTAATTTTTTCTAGAAACATACCTTCTACATCCTCTACAGTCTCAACACTTTGCACATAATCGGCATCGTATTCGACAACTAAGCCACCAAGTTATCTTTGGATTTTTTGGTACCTATTGAATAGCTTTCCGTTGTTTAAGGTCCTGCTACTGAATTTGGTCTTCGGTTTTGCGGGCACGCAATAGACCGACGCTTTCTCGTTCGGGTATTCATCTACAATTTCCTCAGCTGCTCTCCAGAAGATTTGTGGGTTTATTCTGAAAACATTAATTATCACTTCATTAAAATATATGAGATTTGTAAGAATATATAAAAATCAGCAGTTGAATTTTCAAAACAGACGAATTTTCTATATAAAATAATGGAATTTTCAACTTGATAATATGAAGTTTCAACAAAAAGGTCAGTTTTCAATCAAATAGTTGAATTTTAACTTCACACATTTAGTTTTAATCCAAAAAATAAATTTCCAAGAAAATTCACTCATTTTTAACCAAATAGTTGACTTTTCAATTAACAATAATTTTCTACAAAAGGAAAAGACGAATTTTTAATAAACCACATTAATTTTTAGCCAAATAAGTAAAGTTCTAAAATATGAAAAAAATTTTTTACTATAAATGGAACAGGTAACTTTTCATTTTGAGAAATAGACTTTTCATTTAAAAAATTATTTTGTAAAAAAAGACCAATCTTTTACAAAAAAGTTAACTTTTCTACGGCATAGTTGTCTTTCCAAAGAAATTTTTGAATTTTAAAGACAAAAAGACGAATTTCCTATATAAAATAGTAGAATTTTTAAGCCAAGAATATGAAATTTTATCGAAAAAGTTCATTTTCAACCAATTAGTTAAATTTTCAGTTTAAGAAATAATTTTTTTACTCCAAAAAAAGCGAAATTCTAAAAAAGTTCATTTTTCAACTAAACATTTAAATTTTCTACTAAAATTATGAATCTCCCACTAAAAAAAGAAATTTGTAAGAAACTACATAAATTTTGAACCATATAGTTAAATTTTCAAACTAAAAAGATTAAGTTTAAAAAAAATGACATTTTTAAATTTTCATTGTGAAAAATTGATTTTAAATTAAGAAAGATGAATCTTTCAAAAAGCAGTTGAATTTTCAAAACAGATGAATTTTCTATACAAAATAATTGAATTTTCAACCCGATAAAATGAAGTTTCAACAAAAAGGTCAGTTTTTAATCAAGTAGTTAAATTTTAACTTGACGCATTTAGTTTTTTAACCAAAAATCAATTTTCAACAAAAATCACACATTTTTAACCAAATAGTTGCCTTTTCGATTAAGATTAATTTTCTACAAAAAGAAAAGACGAATTTTTAACAAATCACGTTAATTTTCAGCCAAATAAGTGAAGTTCTATAAAATATAAAATTGATTATAATTACCTCCGAATATTTGAATAATTTTTTCCCCACAGTTCCAGCTCTGCATCAGCTTCACGTACGAGCTAGGCCCTTCCATCTATCTTTCCACGGATTTAAATGTGGAATGGGTGACAACTGGAAGATAAAGTTTTATTGTAAAATTCACAATTACAAATTAAGTTTAAACTGCATTAATCACTGCTAGAATATTCAGTGATTATTTAAATAATCAGAAATGACTTTAAGCTTGTATTAAAATATAACCTAAAAAATAATAACAGTATCAACTATTTCGATTATCACATAATTATATAAAACAGATACTTACAAATACGATCGTTTAGATTCTGAACACCAGGGAATAACACGAGAAACACCTCGAGCACAACACTAGCAATACTTGCGAATACTTAAAAAACTGCTTATCGCTAATTATCAGCGAACGGTTTGGTTGTCCGGTGACCTTTAAATTTTCACGCGCATGATTGACGCGCAAACGTCGAGCAATCGAGCATATGAGATGGTTTTTCTAGTCCTTCGGGAATGGTCGAAATGAGTGAAAAAAAAGATCCGCGTTTCGACCATACCGAAAGGGATACCTTAGTTATCCTTGATAGTGAGTCTGGTGTTCTTATAATCGTCAGACTGGCCATAAAATAAGAGTCTTTCTGACTATGTCGAAAAAATGTTGGAAGGACCGTTCGACCATATAGAAGGAATGACTGGCTCTGTAAATTTTGACTTTCTAACTTTGACCATCCATTTTTCTCCGTGTATATTTCAAGACGTACTTCAAAGACTTTATTATATTTTAGAAATCTATTATATTTTTTATAAAGTTTTATTTTGAAAAGTTGAAATTTTAATGTCTTAAGATTCTTTTTTTAATTTTATAATGTTTTTCATCAATAAAATGTAGAAAAAAATCAATTTATTAAATTTTTTGAAAAATTCTATTTGTCACCCTTGAAAAACATTTTTCTAAAAAACGGCTCGGGGGATTTGGGATTGGGATTTGGGGATTTCCGACACACCCAGTCTCCATTCATCGCCTGAAACTCGATCTTTACGTTTACCGTGTGTATGCATTTTGTCATTCAAAATTTTAGTTCAGTCCGAGGCTATTTTATTGTTTGTATTATTCATTATTCAGATTGTACACCCAACTACCACCTTTATGTGCGAACTTTATTTTGCGAGCAGAAAATCATGTCCAAGTTAAGAAGTCATTCGTGGTACGGTGGAGAGTCTTTTTGTAACGTCAGTCCCACCAAAACTTCTGTGACTTGGGGGGGGGGGGTGAGAACAAGGAACGGAAACCGAGAGAGTCGCAATTGGTTGATGTTTTATGCTGAGAAGGTCACCAGCCTTCAGCAGCCTTGTATTAGATAGGAGTTCATATGTTCCCATCTGCACTGAAAAAAATGGATTATACCCGATAATAAAAAATATGTTACCGGATATAATCTTAGAGTATCAACTATGGGACAGCGATCTAGATTATTAAAACTGCAATCTCTAGATATTGGGAATATTATGGGATAATATCTTGGATTATAAAACTTTATAATCTGAGATAATAAAATCTATAACCCAAGATTCAAAAATCTAATATCCGGATTATAATCTCAGTCCATTAGATAACCTTAAATATAAACAATAATTTGTGCAAACGTATTTATAAACCTATACAACATTTTGATAGAAGAGCCCGGAAGTAGAAATGGAAACAAATTTCAATTTTTTGAACACGCAATGAGCAGGAAAGAGGCTATCATAAGACTACAAAAACGAAAGTAAAGGCGGCTTAGTTTCTGTACATGTACAAGTGATTAATTAATTTTAATTATTTCAAATGAAAAAAAATCATCTTCAAGAGTTCGAATCTTTCAATTTCAAATACCGTGATCAATTCTTTCTCAATTGTTTAATTTTTATTTGCAGTCAAAAAATTGTTTTTTTTTTCGACCTGGGATGAAAAATATAGAGAACATTGTAATGACATAATTTTAAATGACATATATATTGTCCAATCGATTGCTATATATATTTGAAAAAAACTTTAACCGTAAGGCTTTTTGCTTTTTAATAACGATTATTCAATATTGTCTTTTAATATTCTACCATTTCTTTAATGTTTAAACATAGAACCTTTTTTGTAACAGCGATCATTTATACATCTTAATTTAAAATTATCTCATTGCACTATTCTAAATATTTATCATCCTAGATCGAAAAAGAAAAACTTTTTGACTGCGAAACCTGTAAATTTCTTTAGATTTTCGCAGCTGTACTTTTTTGTAAATTTTTGTAAAATATTAAAACTACAATGCAATACAACAATGTACAAAAAATACAAAAATAGTACAAAATTCGTCTCAGTAATAGAAACAAGTTGTTCTTTCCTGTAACTTTGGTTGTACTTTATTGTATTTATTCGTAGATTCCTGTAAAAATAGTTTTATTTTTCTGTACTTTTGTGTAAAAATTTTTCCACCAGGGTTCTAGTCCAAGATGGTTAACTTCTTCGCAATCAGCTATTAATTATAATTGCATCAAGTTGAAAAAATTGTATATCTCAAAAAATGATAACAGTATTTTCCATATTTCTATTTATGAAAAAAAATACAAGAAACAAGTGCTTTTGCTAAAGTTGTAATATTGTACCCTCAATTTACTCACAATGATAGTAATTATACCCTATGGAAAGAAATGTCGCTCATTTCTTAGTAACCACAACCAATATAGAGGTAGCAATTATTATAACCGCAACAATCATTGGCCTGTTCAAAATGAGGCCTTTCGAGTTCTTCACTTAAGTCCTCTGAAGCATTTTTTTTTCTTATTGAACGTCGAAAATAGACCTGCGTTAAGGGTTTGAAGATAATAACCAAGCTGCAGAAATGGACAAATCAAGCCGATCCCAGATGAAGATAGGCCTTTGAACTCGTAAAGAAGTGAGCGCAAACAAAGGGTGGAACTAAAATGTCATCTTAGCGGCGCCCTTACTGAATAAATTTCCCCTATCCACTGCGTATATTAACGGCCAACCGCGGTTCCAAAGGGGAAAGGAATTGTCATAATAACCACTGATAGAATCTCAATTTCCGTATAAACAGCGCAAGCTGCTCTTATTAACATTCGGATTTATATCACTGTTTTTCTATACATACTAATGGAGGGTTTATGTCCCATAAAGGAAGAGGCTGCAATAAATTTTTTTTGCCGACGAAATACATGCAAGCCATTACAGATAATGGAACAATAAATAAGTAAATAGATATATAACTCCAGTAATTTTTTTTTATCCGGAAAAGTCATAAGAGATATTCTGTTTGTCTTTTTGCGTACTACTAACAACCTCATATATAATTTTCAAATCTTCAAAAAAAGTGGTCTCAACAATTTTCAAAATGTGCTCACTTTTTGAATTTTCATCCAAAATAGCTGGTTTACGAACTCGTTATTTCTTTGTAGGCCATAAAAATGTGTGCCAAAGCACAATCTAATCTGATAAATTTTTCGAAAGTTATCGTGCCTACACTAGAAAGACAGACGGACAGACAGGCAGACATACAGACACCTTCGTAAAAATCGTTTTTTCTGACTCAGGAGGTCTCAAAACGTGGATATCTTATGAAAACCGACAAAGTCAAATTTTATATAAAACTAATACCTTCTCATTAGAACGAGAATGTAAAAATATGGGGTTTCATTCCAAAAAGACGAATTTTCAACATAGCAGTTGAATTTTCGAACAAAACAGTGGAATTTTTAACAAAAATTGTAAGTCTTAAACCGAAAAAATTAATTTGTAACAAAGTAGTTCAACTTATAACTGCAGATAATTGACTTTTCAACTAGAAAAGATAAATCCTTAACAAAAAATGTGATAGTTGATAACATATTTTAAGCGCAAAATATTTTAACTAGAAATAAATAAAGAGCAGTTAAATTTATCCAAAAAAAAAAGGAATTTTTTACAAAATAGTAGATTTTCAACTACATAGTTTACTTTTCTACCAAAATAGTTAAATTTTCAACTTATTAAGATAAATTTCAATTTAAATGTTTGTATTTTTAAACAAAATGAATTAAACTTCGAACAAAGATATTTTAAACCAAATAGTAGAATTTTTAAGCCAAAAAGACAAATATTTTTTTAGAAGACAGTTTAATTTTCAATCCAAACGTACAAATTTTCTATCCAAAAAGGTGAATTTTAAACAAAACAGAATAATTTTCCACAAATCAATTAAATTTTAAACAAAATATTTGAAATCAACTGAAAAATACGAGTTTTCAACAAAATAGTTGTAACAAACAAAACAGATTATTTTTTAAACTAAACAGTTGCATTTTTATCCAAAAAAGATCAAATTTCTAATTTTTAACAGAAGAGTTGAATTTTCAACCAGGCAAGATTTTTCAGTTAAGAGAGATAAAAGATTTCATCCAAATTGTTGAATTTTCAAATACAAAAGGCAAATTCTCTAGAAAATAGTAAAGTTTTTAGCTCGAAAATGTGAATTTTCAGCCAAAAAGTTAATTTTCAACCAAATAGTTGAATTTTCTACGAAAATAATAGACTTTTCAATCCAAAAAGACGAATTCTCAACAAAACAGTTGAATTGTAAGGCAAATAGTAGAAGTTTAAACAAAAACAAAAAAATTGTCAACCAAAAATGGAATAGTTAAATTTGCAGTTGAAAAAAATTGATTTTCAACTAAGAAACTAATTTTTAACAAAATACTTAAAATTTCATGAAAATAACGAAAATTTCAACGGAATGATTAAAATTCAAGCGAAGAGATGGATTTCAATCAAGAATAATAATTTTTACCAAAAAAAAGAATATTGCAATATGTGGGAATATGAGGGAATATTTGAGAATATGAGACAATATTTCGAAATATATTTAAATTATTTATATTAATATATATATATATATATATATATATATATATATATATATATATATATTACATATATACTACAAAATTACAGTTCAATATCAGATGAAATTTAAAGTGTTATTATTTGGTCTATGAATGATCAAAATTTCTATTTATTTACCGCAGGCTTCACAGTCTTTTCCCCATTTCCCTCTTTTTTTTCGTTCTTTCCAATTGAATTCGAACTTAGTTAAAAGAAAACAGTAAGAAAATTTTAACTATTTTTGCTTGAAAGTTCATTGTTTTCAGTAGAAAAGTCTACTAATACATTTTTGGTTGAGAATTCATCTTTTTTGGTTTGAAAGTAAATTATCCCGTGGATAAATTGCCCAATTTGATCCTGATTCCCGACGTGGCCCTGATCGGATTAGCTCAATGCGGCCCTGATCATGGCTACTGTTGTGGTCCTGCTCGGGGCCAAATCGGGCTACCCTCTGTAAATCAGAGTTAGTTTAAAAATTATAACTAATTAAATTAAAAATTACTCGCTGTCTTAAACAGTGAATACTCAACTAATTTTCAGTTCAGTGACTAATCTCAAGTTAATTAGTTGAATTTAGATTCTCATGTGCAAAGAATATAAGGAAAGAGAAAAAACTAAAAGAAGCTTAAATTCATTTGATCAAAATTTCCAAAAAATGTATTTTTACGGACGCATTATATTAATAAATATACAATAATTATAAAGTTAGTAATAATTATTTTTTAATCTGTTCAGAGTTTATACTTATTTAGATTTGAATTTGGCGCGCTAATCTCGAATGTATTCGATTAGTCTTCCGTTCGATTATTTGGCAACGAACGGACGAAAGGAAGACCACTTTGTAAAAGTGAGGAACAGTTCGTCTTTGCGTGAAAATGTTAAATTGATTGAGAATTGGGATCCAGAATTGGGACCAATTCAAAAAAAATCCCACTCTTCTTTTTAGTATGCTTTAAAGGACGTATAGACTTAATGCTGTAACTTTTTGGCATTATAACCTCACTTTTGTATCAAATATTAGAATTTTCAAGAAAAAAAAAATTTTTTTTTAGAAAGCAGTTGATTTTTGATCAAAAAACTTCATTTAGAACCAAAAAAACTCACTTTTCTGCCATGAAAGCTGAATTTCCAACAAAAGAGTAAAGTTTTTAAGCTGAAAAGTCTAATATTTTAGAAAACAGTGACTTAAAACAAACAACAAAGAAAGTTTAACAAAAAAGATAATTTTCAATACAAAATATAAATTTCTGAAAAGCTAGTTGTAATATCAACCAAAAAGATTAACTGTCAATAAACAAGAATAATATTCTACCCAGAAAGACGCCTTTTTATCAAAATATATGAATTTTTAACAAGATAGTTGAATTATCAACCAAAAAGTTGAACTTTCAACAAACTAGAATAATTTTATACCCACAAGGATATGACTTTTCAACAAAATATATGAATTTTTAACAAGATAAAGATAAAATATTAAAAAATTTAAATATAAAAAAATTAAAAAAAAACACAAAAAAAAATAAAATATATATGATATATAAAATATCATTTCTTTGAATTATCAACCAATAGGTTGAACTTTCAATAAACAAGAATAATTTTCTACCCAGAAAGATGACTTTTTAACAAAAAATATGAATTTTCTACCAAATCGTTGAATTTTCAACCAATAAGTTAAATTTTCAACAAACAAGATTAATTTTCTACTCAAAAAGACGACTTTTCAACAAAATTCTTAAATTTTCTACCCAATAGTCGAATTTTTATCTCCTAAAATATACATGATAAAGTTTCAACTGAAAATGAAATAGTTAAATTTTTAGATAAAAACTCTGATTGAAAATTAAATTTGAACGAAAATACCAATTTTCAACAAAATGGTTAAATTTTTAACCAAAAAGCATCAATTTTCGACCAAGGAGATTGATGTTCTATCAAAAAAGATGAATTTTCAACAAAATACATGAATCTAACGACAAATTTCAGAATATTTTCAAAATATTTATATAATGTTTTATATTCTCAATTAATTGTTTAATTTTTTATTAAATTAATTATATTTTAATAGTATTTTTATAAATAAAAATTAGAAGGGGCCTGGTCAGGGCCAGATCGGGCCTTTCTTATGGATACCCCAGTGAGGCCCTGATCGGATTACACGTTTCATGTCAAGTCTGGCCTTAACTGGGATACCCGATTGGGGCCAGATTTTGCCAGATCTGGCCCCGACCAAGGTCACTCTGAAATTTCTGCACGGGATTTTGTCGAAAATTTAACAATTTTGTTCAAAAGTCACACTTCTTGGTTGAAAATGCAACTGTTTTGTTGAAAATTTGTCTTTTTTTGCTTAATAATTCAATAACTGGATTGCAATTTTTTTCTTCCTTGATTTACAAATTTTTTTTGATTGAAAATTCAACTATATTGTTAAACATTCATGTTTTTGGTTTGAAAATTCATCTCTTTCTGTGAAAAGTTTCGGTTTCGGTTGAAACTTAACTATTTTTATTAAAAATTCAATTTCTTTGTAGAAAATTCGTGATTTTGGTTCAAAAATTCAACAATTCAGTAGACTGAAACTTGAACTATTTTTTTATAAATTAAACTCATTGATTGAAAATTAACTTTTTTGTTGAAAAATGAACTATTTTGTGGAAAATTCGCCATTTTGCCATAACAATTCAACAATTTGGTAGAAACTTTAAACAGATTTTGTTGAGAATATATGTTTTTTGTTAAAAATTCGTCTTTTCTAACAGAAAATCGATTTTTTTTTGGGTAAAATTATTTTTCAAACTGAAAATTGAACTATTTTGTTGTAAACTCCACTCATTGATTAAAAAATTAACTTTTTTGTTGAAAAATCAACTGTTTTGTAGAAAATTCGTCATGTTGCCTTGAAAATTCAACAATTTGGTAGTGAATTTAACTATATTTGGTTGAAAATATATGTATTTTGTTAAAAATTAGTCTTTTTTTTACAGAAAATCAATTTTTTGGTTGAAATTTTTTTTAAACTGAAAATTGAACTATTTTGTTGTAAACACCACTCATTGATTAAAAAATTAACTTTTTTGTTAAAAAATCAACTTTTTCGTAGAAAACTCGCCATTTTGGCTTGAAAATTCAACAGTTTGGTAGAAAATTTAACTATTTTGTTGAAAACAAAACTAAACTAAAAAAAAACTAAACTCAGAAATTAATCATTTCGGGTTGAAAATTCAACCTCGTGGTTGAAAGTTAAACTACTTTCTTAAAAATGAATTTTTTTGGACGAAGATTCATAACTTTAGTTGGAACTTCATATGTTTAAATCAAATAGTAATTTTTAAACTGAAAATTCAACTGTTTTGTGTTCGTTTTTTTAATTTAAAAATAATTCTCCTAAATGAAAATGTAACTATTACATTTTTGGTTAAAATTGATCTTTTTAGTATAAAAATTCAATTATTTATTTAAAATTTTCAAAAGCAAAACAAATATAAACTAAAAATTATTCAAATAAAATTTGGATTAACATCAATCCATTGCTCAAACTATTTAGTTGAAAAGGTATGGTCATTTTCGGAAAATTCGCCTCTTTAGTAGAAAATAAAGCTTCATGCTTGAAAATTCAACTATTTGGTTGAAAATTTATGTATTTTTTGAAACTTCGTCTTTTCTGGTACAAAATTAATCTTCTTGGTTGAAAATTAAACTGTTTGGTTACAAATTGATGTATTTTGTTAAGAATTCATTTTTTTCAAATAAGCTATTATTTAGTAAATATACGAATATTCTATTTCTCAACTTGAATCATAAATTGCGTAATTTCTGATATGGATGTGCAATTTTTAATAATTATTTATTTTAATTTTACTAATTAATCGCATGAAGCATGTTGATATTTCAACCAAAAAATGTATTAATTTGAAATAAAAAACAGTTAAATTTAACCAAAAAAGACACATTTCTTAGAAAATACATGAATTGTTAACCAAGTAGTTCGAATTTCAAATAACAGTGATCAATTTTTAATATAAAATATCAATATTCAATCAAAAATGGAACCGTCAAATTTCCTGTTTGAAAGATTAATTTTCAATCTAAAATGAAAATAATTTTCAACAAAATAGTTAAATTTTCAGTGAAATAATTATTTTAATTCTAAAGTTTAATTTTCGAGCAAGAATATGAATTTTCAACCAAGAAGATTAATGTTCAACCAAAAAGAAGAATTTTAAACGAAATTGTTCAATTTTGAAGCGAAAAAGATGAATGATCTACAAAACAATTGAATTTTCAAACCGGAAATGTGATTTTTCATAAAAAAGTTCATTTTTTACCTAATTGTTAAATTTTCAAATTAATAGTATGAATTTTAACCAAGCAGTTGAATTTCCTACCAAAAAAGTTGCAATTTCAACCAAAAATATGAATTTTCAAGCCAAAAAGATGAATTAGTCACAAAAAGATTTGGAATGTCAACCCGAAAATAGGAATTCTTAACGAAACATATAATTTGATATTTCAAACAAAAAATATTGTGTCAAGACAGTTTAATTTAACCAGAAAAAATGAAATTTTCAACAAAATAGTTAAATCCTCAACCAAAACAGTTTAATGTTTGAACAAGAAGTTATATTTTCAACCAAAAAGGATAATTTTTAAACAAGAGAATAAAGTTTCTACCGAAAGAGATGAATTTTCAACGATATACATGAATTTTTAACCAAATAGTTCAATTTTCAAATAGAAAAGATGAATTTTCAAATTAGAATATAAAAAATTCAACCAAAAATAGAATAGATCAATTTTCTTTTTGAATATTAATTTTCAACCAAGTAGCTCAACTTTAAATCAATCAGTCGAATTTATGACCAAAAAACTTTTCAACAAAAAAGTAGCATTTTTAATAAAATAATTAAATTTTTAACTCAATGGTTGAATTTGTAACCAAACGAGACGAACTCCGAACAAAAAATATAATAGTAGACTTTAAAAAAAATAACAATAATAACTTTTAACCGAAAGTAGTTAGATTTTTTTTATTGGGTTCTATTAATTAAGTGAAAAAAGAGAAAAAGGAGAAGTTTTTTGAAAAAGGGGAAAAAATTAATTTTCTTAAAAAGTGGAAAAGAGGGGCGTAGAAGAAATAGTGTGTAGTCTAAAATATGAAAGTAATTTTCAAACATAGTAGGTTATTCATTTTTCGATATTACGGTTTTTAATAGATCTTTAGTTGTAATTATGATTGATGTTCGTTGTTTATCTCTACGTGTTCTTAAATGAATTGAACAAAAAAAATTTTAATTTAAAAATTAAAAAAAAAATTAAATTATTTATTTTTCCATTCTTTTCATAATTTGAAAGCTTAGTTTTATGTAAAAACTGAATATCGTCGATTTCTTTAAAGTTCCACGTTTTGAGATCATTTGTTTATATAATTTGTTTCTAGATTTAATAAATAAAATCGGATAATATATCTTCAACACTAAACTTTACTGGCGATATAATTTATGGAAAATTGGGAGATAACATTTTTTACTTCAAATATTTACTCTGGGAATTTGTTTACATAATTTTCATATAAAATTAACAATCGTTTGTAATTGGCGGCACTGACAGTACAGCAATTGGTCTCACTAAAATGACGATATCTCTGGAACAAGAAAAGTCTCTCATCCATTTTTTTTTTGATTCAAGGTGATTTCATAAGGTCTCTTTACATCCTAATTTAAGAAAAATTAAAAGGAGAGTATGTCACAAAAAATTGAATCAAAGATTTGTTTGGACTTTCCTTAATGCAAAGTTTCAAAATTTGTCGTTAAAAATTTTCTATTTTTAAAATGTATTATTTCATCTCTAATACCTCCAAATTTCCACAAAATTCAATTATCGGTTCCAGAAATGTCTATAATTTAAACAAATCTAATCCAAAAATTCAATAAGGCGCAAATCCCAAAATTTTGAAAATTTAAAAAAATAATTTGGACTATAATGTCTCTTATATAATAGCACTATAATTTCACCAAGTTTCATTAAAATCGAACGACCAGTTGCAGATTCTGATATTCCTGACGTTTACTGGTCCTAATGGTCGAGTTCGTTAGCCAGCCTTTTTTGACTAACGGTTCTCGTTTTGAACCACCAAACAAAATAGACAAAAAATTTTCATTTTGCGGTCTAACTATTATACATATAATACTTGACAATATCTCAAATCCTTTGAAATCTCTTTACTTTATTTAGGCCTATTGAAAATCCCGTCGAATCTTTTAAAATACCCTAAAATATTTCCATTCCTTTAAATTCTTTAGAAATCCTTTGACAGCCCTTCGAATTATTGAAATCTACTCTAAATTCCCGGGAATAAATTCCTTGGATGCATTATATTGCCCTATAACGGAAAAACATGATTGAGGGACATTGAAACAAAAAAATTAGTTTTCTGTATCAATGAAATCGTGATAGTAAGCTACGTCTGACCAACATAATTAAAATTAAAAACACTGCAGGAACATTGAAGCACTTGTGGAACCAAACTTCACCGCAGATTAAGTATTTTATACACCGCAGGCATGATTCGCGCGTATTACGTGCCTGTTTGCAGGAACTTAAGTAGCCCTTTATGGGTCAGTGGTGGGAGCAGTACGATAATGGCCCCATTATTGTACAGTACAATAATGAGGCCATTATTGTACTGCTCCCACCACTGACCCATAAAGGTCTGCTTAAGTTCCTGCAAACAGACACGTATTACGCGCCCGTATTGTGCTACGACTTGTATTGCAAACTCACACGCGGCGTATAATGACCGACTTAAGTTCCTTGGCGCACAATGTACTATTAAACACCGCAGGCATGATTCGCGCGTATTACGTGCCTGTTTGCAGGAACTTAAGTAGCCCTTTATGGGTCAGTGGTGGGAGCAGTACGATAATGGCCCCATTATTGTACAGTACAATAATGAGGCCATTATTGTACTGCTCCCACCACTGACCCATAAAGGTCTGCTTAAGTTCCTGCAAACAGGCACGTATTACGCGCCCGTATTGCGCTACGACTTGTATTGCAAACTCACACGCGGCGTATAATGACCGACTTAAGTTCCTTGGCGCACAATGTACTATTATACACCGCAGGCATGATTCGCGCGTATTACGTGCCTGTTTGCAG
>CAKNYM010051260.1:82530-105604 GCA_932195095.1 Andricus curvator | reverse complement strand
AACAAAATTAAGAGAAGAGACTATTTCTCTATAATGTCCACACTGGGCATTTGTTTATATAATTTGTTTATGAAATCAATAAAAAATATTGGATTATGAATTTTTATCCTTAAACATCACTGACAACATAATTTTTAAAAAAATAAGAGAAAATTCTATTTACCTCTGTATTTAAATGTCTCCACTGGGCATTGGTTTGTATAATTTGTTTATAAAATTGATAAAAAATATCGGATTATAAATTTTCATCATTAGACATCACCTAAAATATACCATTAAATACCATTAAACCATTTCCCTTTCAGGGTAGGCGTGACACTACCCGATTCGGGTAGTGTTTCTAGGTTTTTCTTGTAGTTATAAATAACTACAAGTGTGGGCTCACCACACCCACGATGTGCCAACAGCACTCATGTCAGTATTCTTGAATGGTCACCCATCCAAGTACTAACCGCGTCCAACGCTGCTTAACTTCAGTGATCTGACGAGAACTGGATTTTTCAGCGTGGTATGGCCGTTGGCACCTAAAATCTAATTTCAACAAAATTAAGAGAAGAGACTATTTCTCCATAAATGTCCACACTGGGAGTTTGTTTATATAATTTGTTTGTAAAATCAATAAAAAATATTGGATCACGAATTTTCATTATTAAACATCACTGAGAACATAATTTAAAAAAAATTAAGAGAAAAGTCTGTTTATTTCGGAATTTAAATGTCTCCACTGGGCATTTGTTTATGTAATTCGTATATAAAATTAATAAAAAATATTGCATTACAAATTTACATCATTAGACATCACCGAAAATATAATTTTAACGAAATTAAGAGAAGAGACTATTTCTCTGTAAATGTCCACACTGGGAATTTGTTTATATAAATTGTTTATGAAATCAATAAAAAAATATTGGATCATGAATTTTCATTATTAAACATCACTGACAACATAATTTTTCAAAAATGAAGAGAAAAGTCTATTTATTTCTGCATTTAAATGTCTCCAATGGGCATTTTTTTATATAATTTGTTCATAAAATTAATAGAAAATATCGAAATACAAATTTTCATTAAACAAAATCACTGGAAACATCATGTTAACGAAATGAAGAGAAAAGACTATTTTTCTCTGCCTTTAAATGTCCACACTAGGCATTTGTTCATATAATTTGTTTATGAAATCAATAGAAAATATTGGATTACGAATTTCCATTATTAAACATCACTGACAACATAATTTTTAAAAAATGAAGAGAAAAATCTATTTTTTTCTGCATTTAAATGTCTCCACTGGGCATTTCGTTAAATAATTTGTTCATAAAATTAATAGAAAG
Source organism: Andricus curvator (assembly GCA_932195095.1). NCBI lineage: Eukaryota > Metazoa > Arthropoda > Insecta > Hymenoptera > Cynipidae > Andricus > Andricus curvator. The sequence continues at coordinate 104,273 of CAKNYM010051260.1, read as the reverse complement.
TATCAAAATACAAATTTTCATTAATCAAAATCACTAAAAATATCATTTTAACACAATTAAGAGAAAAGACTATTTTTCTCTGCCTTTAAATGTCCACGCTGGGCATTTGTTTATGAAATCAATAGAAAATATTGGATTACGAATTTTCATTATTAGGCATCACTGACAACATAATTTTTAAAAAATTAAGAGAAAAGTCTATTTATCTGTGCCTTTAAATGTCTTCACTGGGCATTTGTTTATAAAATTATAAAAAAATTTCGGATTACAAATTTGCATCATTAGACATCACCGAAAATATAATTTCAACAAAATTAAGAGAAGAGACTATTTCTCTATAAATGTCCACACTGGGCATTTCTTTATATTATTTGCTTATAAAATCAATAAAAAATATTGGATCACTAATTTTCATTATTAAACATCACTGAAAACATGATTTTTAAAAAAATTAAGACAAAAGTCTATTTCTCTCTGCCTTTAAATGTCTTCACTGGGCTTTTACATAATTTGTTTATAAAATTATTTAAAAATATTGAAATACAAATTTTCATTAATCAACATCAGTGAAAACATCATTTTAACACAATTAAGAGAAAATACCATTTCTCTCTGCCTTTAAATGTCCACACTGGGCATTTGTTTACATAATTTGTTTATGAAATCAATAGAAAATATTGGATTACGAATTTTCATTATAGAACATTACTGACAACAAAATTTAAAAAAAAATTAAGAGAAAAGCCTATTTCTCTCTGCCTTTAAATGTCTTCACTGGGCATTTGTTTGTATAACTTGTTTAGAAAATTAATGAAAAATATCAGACTACAAATTTTCATCATTAAACATCACTGAAAGCATAATTTTACCAAAATTAAGAGAAAATACTATTTCTCTCTACCTCTATATGTCCACACTGGGCATTTGGTTATATAATTTATTTATAAAATCAATAAAAAATATTGAATTATAAAATTTCATTATTAAACATCATTGACATCATATTTTTTTTTAATTACGAGAAAAGTCTATTTCTCTCTAGCTTCAAATGTCTTCACTGGGCATTTGTTTATAAAATTAATTAAAAAATTCGGATGGCAAATTTTTATGATTGAGTTTTATTTTATCAATAAAAGCAACTATTTAAAATTCAAAAATGTACTTTGAAAACGAGAAATCCATGATGTAAACTTTTTGTTAATTTAATTTATTTATAAGGATCAACTTCACCAGATAATATTTTTCTTCGCTTTCGAACATCCCAACGCATCTAGTGCAGAGATGCCGAACATAGGAAAAATATTTTCACGAGAATAAAAAATAAAAACCAAAAAATCGGCTTTGTTTGCTATTTGCAATTACTTGAGTGTTTAAACAAACAAAAATAAAAAAATCGTTACACAGAAATCTCTCGAGAATTAAATGTTTACTTTTATTTTCAAAAAAATCCAAAATCGGTCCAGAACTGCCTTCTACAAGTTATTTTGAACCTCGTTTTTTTATTTCATCCCACTGTGGGGTGGTCCAATAATTTTCTGTCTTCCAATTTTCATGCATATCCCCCGAAAATTTGTTCGAATCATTAAAAAATAAAAATAAATGCCTTTTTTGGAAAAAAAATAATATTTAGAGGTCGCTCAAGCCCCATGAATTTTAACACGTATTTCCCATAAGAAAAAAAATACGTTTTGGTAAATTTCATTCAGTATCGCCAATATTAGCTGAATAGGGTTGAAGCTCAACATTTATCTACCTAAATTAGCCATAAAAAACAAATAAAATATGACTTTTTAATTATCACCCCCATAAGTATGGTTTATAGGGTCCCAAAGAAACCCCATAAGTGAAAAAATGGGTTTTGCGAGTTTTTGGCGCTAACTATGATTTTTTTTGGTTTTTTCAATGCACATTGTTTCTAATACATAAAATACTACTTTACTCTGTTAACTAGATATTCGCATAAATAATACATACGTAATACTTAATTATTCTCAACAAGCATAATTGATTGAACAATTTATTATTATTAATAAAATTCTTTTAGAATAATACTAGAAAATTGCAGTTTGTTCTTAAATTTTCAACTTTTTGTCCACTTTCCACTTGAAGTGAGTTAATATTTATTTCCAATTAGCAAAAATAATTGTTTTATAGTTAATTGATTTATTTTTTAATTAATACAAGATAGTTGCAGTTATTTTCTGAAATTTTCAACTTTTTGAACATTTTTCAATTGAAGTAAAGTAATAATTAATTGGAGTTAACAAAAATAATTGTTTGAAAAAATTATTATTATTCATAACTATCTTCTCCTGTAGTAATTCTAGAGATTTTTTTAGATTATTTATTTTTTATATAATGGAAATGGGATCAAATATAATTGATAGGAAGACTTTGCCGATTTGGAATATGGCCAACTATAAATGTCTGATTTTTTTTTAAGTACTGGAAATTGGGCCAAATACAAAAGAGAAGTGGATTTTCCCCAGTTGGAGTATTGCCAACTATGAACAAGAGTTTTTTAAATACTGGAAATGGGGTCAAATACAATTGAGAGGTAGATTTTGCCGAGTTATGGTATGGCCAACTATAGAAACGGTTTGTTCTAAAAAAAACTGGAAATGGGGTCAAGCATAATCGAGAGGTAGATTTTGCCTAGTTGGGGTATGACCAACTATAAGCGAGTGATTTAAAAAAAATGGAAATGGGATCAAATCTAATCGAGAGGTAGATTTGGCCTATTTGGGGTATGACCAATTATAAACAAGTGTTTTTTTTTATTACTGAAAATGGGTTCAAATGTCATTGATAGGAAGACTTCCTCAAGTTGGAATATAGCCAACTATAAACAATTGTTTTTTTCAATACTGGAAACTAGATAGTAAGACTTTGCCGACTTGGCGTATTGCCAACTGTAAGCAAGTATTTTTTTAAAACTGGAAATGGGGTCAAATATAATTGAAAGGTAGATTTTGCCGTGTTAGAGTATGGCCAACTGTAAGCGGGAGCTTTTCAATAAACTGGAAATGGGTTGAAGTATAATTCAATGGTTGATTTTTCCGAGTTAAGGTATGACCAACTATATGAACGGGTGGCTCAAAAGAACTGGAAATGGGGTAAAATATAATCGAGAGGTATATTTTACGGAGCTGAAGTATAGACATTTATAAATGGGTGGTTTATTTTTTAAATACTGGAAATGGGGCCAAGAATGATTCGTGGATGGATGTCGCCGAGCTGGTGTATGGCCATCTATAAACGGGTTTTTCACATTCTCATCCAAAGAAGGTATTAGATTTGCGTAAAATTTGACCCCCTCAGTTTTTGTCAAATTTCCACGTTTTGAGACATTCTGAACCCAAAAAACAGGTTTTCGCGAATGTGTCTGTCTGTATGCATGTATGTTTGTGTTTATGTGTGTGTGTAGATTTTTATTTTTTAGCACGATAACTTTCGAAAAAATTAACAGATTGGATTGGGCTCTGGTATACTCTTCAATTGTTCTAAAATGAAGGTCAAGTTCTTTAGCCAGCCATTTTGGAAGAAAATTCGAAAAGTGAGCGCTTTTTCAAAATTTTTGAGACCACTTTTTTCCAAATTTAGGAATTCTATGTACATTTGTTTGTAGTACTCAAGAAGAAAAACAATTTATTCCAATGACTTTTTCTGATAAAACAAACATTACAGGAGTTATAGCATTTACAAAATTCCAAAAAACAAAACAAAATGAACATTTTAAGCCAAACAACGGACGATATGAAAAATAGTCAACAAAAGAAAATTTTTTTTTTTTTTAAATCCTACAATATTGTTATGAGACTTTTCCCAATTTGTTTCAAAAATCGAAAATTCAAATTTTTATCACACAAAAAAATAATGAAAAATCAAAAATTCCATTTTGCGTTTAAAATATACAAGATACGAAAAAAAAAGAATTGACAAAAATTGTGCACTCCAAAAAGATCTACAAATTTGTTATCAATCACTTTTTTATGGGACGCGTAGTTTGTGTTTCATTTGTAAAAAAACTGATTTAAGAATAAAAGAAATTAAATTTTTGGACAAACGACACAAACCACGAAAAAAATTAATGGACAAAAGTTCTTCACTCAGAAAAGAGCTACAAATTTTTTATTAATCATTTTTTGATGAGATGTGTAATTTGTGTTTCAATCGTGAAAAGTAACATTAACAATAAAAAAAAAATTGTGGAAAAACGACGTAAGGTATGAAAAAAGATAAATAGACAAAAGTTGTTCACTCAGAAAAGAGATACACATTATTTATCAATCATTTTTTGATAAGATGCGTAATTTGTGTTTCAATCGTGAAAAATAACATTAACAATAAAAAAAAATGTGGAAAAACGACGCAAGGTATGAAAAAAGATAAATAGACAAAAGTTGTTGAAACAAAAAAGATCTACAAATATGTTATAAACTTTTGTTATGAAAATACATTTGAAATAAGAAAAATTAAGTTTTTGGAAAAACGAAACAAGTTGCAATAAAACGCATAATAATAAATATTTTTTTTCATAGGATGCGCACTTCTTTTCAATTATAAAAACAAGACAAAGAAAATACGTTTTTTTAAATATCAATGCATATTATGAATTTTAATAATATACATTCATTGAAATGATATACAATTTTCACGGTAGCTGAGGATAAAATTGAATGCCAAATCAGGAACAAATATCAAAGTAATCATGACAAATACAATTTGTACATTATTTTGCAATATCTAATACGCAATCACAGGCCGACGTATAGAAATAAATGTAATATAAATTTGATATAATAATGTTGAATATATAATGTAGAAAATTTTGCATTTTGGACAAAATCGAGTGCGAAGCACGAGGTACGTGATGAGAATGTATTCGTTAAAGCCGAAGGAGCTTTAACAAAAGAGAATTAACAATCACTAAATTACAGTTGTCGATACGTTGACCTTTAATTTTAAAAGATGTGTGCATGACCAACTATAAACGGTTAGTTTTATTAAATAATTGAAAATGCAGTCAAATATAATTGATAGGAAGACTTTGCCGAGTTGGAATATGGCCAAATCTAGATGTCTGTTTTTTTTTCAATACTGGAAACTGGGTCAAATATAAATTAGAAGCGGATTTTTTTTCAATTTGGGGTATTGCCAACTATAAACAGGTGGTTTTTTTTTAATAATGAAAATGAGATCAAATATAATCGAGAGGCAGATTTTGCTTAGTTGTGATATGACCAACTATCAACGGGTGGTTTAAAAGAAAACTGGAAATGGGGTCAAGTATAATCGAGACAGTATTTTTTTTTTTAAGTAAGGAAGAAGGCTTTTTCCTTAGTTTCAGGCCTCTTGAATTGCATGCGTTGCATACCTTATTCCCCCCCCCCCCCCCCCCAAACAAGAAAGGAATAAAATAAGAGTGAAAAATAGACATAAGCATAAACTTGGCGAGGAAGCCTCAACTTCCACTGGTAAAACAGGAAAGGAACGTTTCTTCTCTTGAAAAGATGTGGCAAACTCAAGAACGCGATCGCAATTTTTTCCGGTTATGCTACTCTTTTATTCATAAGAAACGTGCGTGAAAGGTAAATGTGAATTTGGTGAATGCAGTTTGGCGTAATAATATGGTGGTAGGTTCACAATATGGATCAATTTGTGAAAGAAAAAATATAGTTATTACAGAAACCTCACCTTTTATATAAAGAAAGTCACTCAGTTGGAATTATACTGCCAACAATTGAACCAAGTATCAAAGGTTGTTTAACAAAAAGTATTATTAAATTTTGAATTACATTGTTCAATGTTCATGACACATGAAATTTAGACATGCCATAACTTAGAACTTCATTTTTAAAATTCTCTTAATCTTCTCTGACAAATTTTTCATTTTCTCTGACCATTATCATTCAAAGACCAAATTTTCAAATTTCAAATTCATTTATTTCAAACAAAAATTCAAACTCGAAAATATGAGTTTAAACAAAAAGATGAAATCTCAACAAAATATGTAGTAGTTGATATTTGAACCAGGAAAATGAGATTTCTACCAAATGAGATGATTTTTAAAACCACAAAGTCGAATTTTCAAACAAATAGTTCAATCATTCCACAAGCTAAATTTCATTTTCAACCAAAAGTGGTAAAGTTAAATTTTTAGTAAATAAATTTAATTTCAATAAAATAAAAACAAATTTTCACCAAAATAGTCAAATTTCTAACCAAAGAGATGAATTTTCAACGAAAATAATGAATTTTGTACCAAAAAGATGAATTTCAAACAAATAAATATTTTTCAATCATGAAAGAAAAAAAGTTGATCCAAATTGTTAAACTTTCATGGCATAAAACAAATTTTCAACCAAAAAAGACGAATTTTCAACGAAATGGTTAAATCCTCAACCAAACAAGATTAATTTTAAACCAAACAGTAGCATCAATAACCAAATACATAGTTGAACATTCAATCAAGAGACGAATTTTTAACAGAATAGCTAAAATTTTATACAAATAGTTACATTTTTAGGTCAAAAAGACCAATTTTTTTGATGGCATTGTAAGTTTCAACATAAAAAGATAAATGTTCATCCAAAAAGATTAATTTTCTATCGAATAGTTAAATTTTTCACTTATAAGGAATAAATTTCCAACAAAAAAAATGGAATATTTAAATCATCAGATGAAAGTACTAATTTCATTGTGTCTTAAAAAATTAATTTTTGACCAAACTGTTGAATTTTGAAGTGAAAAAGACGAATTATCTACAAATCAGTTAAACTTCCAACCCTATGATATGAATTGGTATCAAGGTTATTTTCTACGAAAATAGTTGAATTTTCAACCCAACTAGAGCCTCATACACGCACTCCGCGTGCGACCAATTTATTTGCATGTATTTATTTTATTTGGAAATGAATTTCAATAAAATACCATCAAATTAATTGTTACTTCAATAATTTTGATTTGTACATGGCTTCGCATGGATACCCTCTCACGATGCAGAATAAATAATTCTGTAAAAAATTGAGCCTATTCGTTGACAAATAGCCAGACTCTAAATTTTTCAATCGAAATTGTTTAAATAATTAATCATTCTTGTACATTTACAAAACATAGTGAAGATTCATCGGAAAGACAATCTTAGCTGATTCCGCAAATAAATTGTTCTGAATGTGTTTATTAAAATTGTTTAAATAATTAATACTTATTGTAAATTTTCAAAGTATCATAGGAAAGAGCTATTTGAAAAACATTCTTTATTGATTCCGTACACAAATTGAGCCTATTCTTAAAAAAAGCCAAACTCTTGATTTTTTGATCAAAATTGTTTCAATAATTATTCATTCTTTGAAATTTGCAGAGCATTCTAGCAAAATGTAACTGGAAAGCTATTCTTACTTAATTCTACAAAAAATGGAGCCTGTTCGTGAAAAAATAAAGAAACTCTCAGTTTTTTAATTAAAATTGTTTAAATAATTGAAAATTATTGTAAATATACAAAGCGACATAGATAACAGTCATCGGAAAGATATTCTAAGTTGAATTCGTAAACAAAGTGAGCCTATTTGTTGAAAAACAGCCAAACTCTGAATATGTTTATGAAAATTGTTAAAATAATTAACAATTATTGTAAATTTGCAAAGTAACATAGGAAAGATTTATTGGGAATAGATTCTTTCTTGATTCCCTAAACTGATTGATCCTATTCGTTGTAAAATGACCTGGCTCCTAATTTGTTTATGAAAATTGATTAAATAATTAATAATTCTTGAAAACTTGCAAACCATACAAAAAAGTAATTTAAGGACACTCTCAGCTAATTCTGTAAAAAAATTTAGCATATTTGTTAAAAAATAGCCAAAATTTAAATTTCTGTATGAAAATTGTTTAAATTATTATTAATTCTTGTAAATTTACAAAGCAACATAGAAAAGAGTCATCGGAAAGACATTCTTAGTTGATTCCGTGAACAAATTGAGCTTATTCGTTTATGGAAATTGTTTAAAAAATTAATCGTTCTTGTGAATTTACATAAGCAACGTAGAAAATAGTCATCAGAAAGACTTTTCTTAACATCATAGAAAAAAGTAATCTGAAAGATATTCTTACTTAATTCGGTACAAAATTGAGCCTATTCGTTGAGAAATAGCCAAACTCTGAAGTTGTTTATGCAAATTGTTTAAATTATTGATAATTATTGTAAATTTACGAAGCAACATAGAAAAGTGTCATCAGAAAGACATTCGTAGTTGACTTTGTAAACAAACTGTACCTATTCCTTGAAAAGCAGCCAAACTCTAAATATGTTTATGAAAATTGTTAAAATAATTAATAATTATTATATATTTGCAAGCCATCGTAGAAACGAATGCTTGAAAATACATTCTTTCTTGATACCCTAAACTAATTTATCCTATTTGTTGAAAAAAGGCTAAGGTCCTTCTGAAAAGTTAAACAAAAATGTAAAGTTGGTTTTTAAATAAAAAATTAACAAAATTTATAATAAAAAATCCTAACACAATAAAAAAATAAATGGTACTTAAAATTTCGAAAGTTTCAAACATTCTGAAATATATTATGAACTATGAATAAAACGTTAAATCGAAAATGAATCTTTCAAAATACGAATAAAATATTTAAAATCCTTAATATAAAATCTCTAAACGATATTGTCGTTTTCGATTCTGACGATTTTCGAGAGTAACACGGTGGTAACGTTTGCTTGCTGTAGGCCGCTCATATTCAACAGTAGTGTGTGGCTGTGTGTGGTGCTGCATTTGAAATCAGTGATGCTAACTGAGTCGCCTTTATATGCGCATGTTTGAATTGTAATATAGTTGATTGGCTGTAGTACGCGCCCGTATTTGAATTCCCAATGAGGACGCGAACTAGAACCAATAAGCGCCATTCTATCGAAGCATGCGCATGTCAAGGTGATCTTTTCGGGATCACTTAGTTCGAGATCGATAATAATACGTCACGTGTTTTTTCGTATTTGGTAATAAGCGGCTCAGTGTTGCCAACCGTTGCACGGTAAAGTCTGTAAAAGGAGTAATGAACCATAACCTCAATTGTGATGGTAGTCTGTTTTTTAACTTTTCACGCAAACAAGAAATTTTCAAATTAATCATTTTTACGCTCTGTAACTGTGATTTCTATCATGATTTAATTATATTTATCATATTAAATATCATTTGTGAAACTCGTGTACGTTTCGGTTCTACTTTCCCTATAGGATTGAAATCTCCATTTCCTTATAGTGACACATTCGAATAATTATTTTTTTCGGTTTTAATAGAAGTATGTCAGAGATCTGTGTATGTTTACAGATCAAAAATTTTATAATTTAAGAAGATGTTCAAATTAAGAATTTTTAAGCTCTCAATCAGCACTGCTATTAAAAAAAACACCGATACTTTAAGAAATTGATTTTGATAATTTGAAGGGATTTCAAAGAAGTTCAACGACTATAAGGTATTTTTCTTATCCAAAAGGAATTTTCAAGATCTTCAAACAATTGCAAGGAATTTCAAAAGATTTCAAAGAATTTGGAACATTTTGACTTATTATAAAATATTTTAAAGAATTTTTAATTGATTTCACTAACTTACTAGGATTTCAGAGGATTTAAAAAATTTCAATTGATTCTAAAAGATTTAAAATTGATATATTGTGGGAAAATATTTCAAAGAATTTCAGTAGATTCTGAAGAATTTTTTATTTATTTTGATAATTTGAAGGAATTTAAAAAAAAAGACTGGGAATATTTTAGGGCATTTGAAAAGAATCCAAAACATTTGAAAGAAATGTCAATAATTTCAATGAATGCCAACAGATTTTAAAGGGTTAGAAATATTTTAGGATATTTTAACAGATTTCAAGGAATTTTTAACCGATTTTAGTAATTTAATTGATTCAAAAGGATTTTTTAAGGAATTTTTCAAGATTGGGAATATTTTAGGGTATTTCAAAAGAATCCAAGGCATTTCCAAGAGATTTAAACAATTTGAAGGGATTTCAAAAATATGTAAAGAATTTGGAAACTTTTAGAGGTTTCTTGAAGATTCCAAAGATTTTTCATTTCATTTCAGTACTTTAATTGATTTCAGAGGATTTGCAATATTCTGGAGTAATTTAAAAGATTCCAAGGAATTTTTTGTTTATTTTGATAATTTGAAGGAATTTGAAAAAAAAGAGTGGGAATATTTTAGAGCATTTGAAAAGAATCCAAAGCATTTGAAAGAGATGTAAATAATTTCAATGAATGCCAACAGATTTAAAAGGGTTTGAAATATTTTAGGATATTTTAACAGAAGCCAAAGCATTTCCAAGAGATTTCAATAATTTTGAGGAATTTAAAAAAATGGTAAAGGATTTGAGAAATTTAAGAGTATTTTAAAAGATGTCAAGACATTTTCGTAAGCTTTAAAAAGTTTCAAGTGATTTTTAAAGATTTAAAGGATTTCAATAATTTGAAAGAGTTTCAAAGGTTTGGAAATAATTTATGGTGCTTTTAAAAATTGCAAGGGATTTTGAAGAGTTAAAAAAATTTCAAGGAGTTCTAAAATATTGTGAAGGATTTTAAATATCTTAGGGTATTTTGAAAGATCCTATGAATTTTTGAATTGATTTCAGTAATTTAATGTTACTCATAGGATTTGAATTATTTTATGGTATTTTAGAAGATCTGAAGCATTTTCAAGAGCTTTAAAATGTTTCAATTCATTTCCAAAGGTTTGAAAGGATTTGATAACTTTAACAGTATTTCAAAAGATTCTAAGGAATGTACCATTGGTTTCAGAGGATTTGAAATATTTTAGAGTATTTAAAAAGATTCTAAAGCATTCTCAATAGATTTGACAAAATTTGCATGGGGTATTGTATCGAAGAGTTTTCTAAAATTTCGAAAATATAGATCGATTTAATAGGACCTATGCCAGGTTTTAGGGTATATCAAAAGATTTCAAGCAATTTTGAATTTATTTCGGTAACCTAATAGGATTTGAAATGATTTAAAATATTATAAACTATTTTTAAAGACTTTAATGCACTTTCAAGATATTATTAATTTTTTATGGAATTTTAAAGGCTTTGAATGACTTTAAGAGGAATGAACAAATTTTTCTGAGAGTTTAAAGAATTTTTTTACAACTTTGGAATATATGAAACTATTTCATAGGACTTGCGAGGTTTCAATATATTTTAGAATATTTAGATGAATTTTATGCGATTTCCGAAGATTTCAATGATTTTAATGGATTTTAAAAGCTCCCAAGGTATACTTTAAAATGTCATATAATTTCACGGGATTTTATAATATTTCACTGTACTTTAAGAAATTCATTAACAAGAAGTGAGGAGTTTTTTAGGTTTTCACAGATTTTTAGAGATTTTCAAATATGTGTTGCAATTAATTTGAATTCACCCTGAATTGTTACTCATTCATTCAAAATTATTTTATTATGTCTTTCGAATTTTGTTGATTTACCTGAATTCTTTTGAATTAAATCAATAATTCTATTCTGTTCAATGGATATTTTTTTCAGTTTGTGTTTAATTCGTCTTGACGTGTTTTAACCTCATTTTGAATTCTTCAACATTCAATAAAATTCTTTTGAATTCCCTTGTATTTTTCCAAAATCATTTTAAAATTACTAAAATCAATTACATTTTTTGGAGTTTTAAATTTTTTCCAATTTATTTCCATGTTTTAAATTTTAACTTTAATTCTTTGAAGTTTTATGAATTGAATTTTTCGAAATGCTTTCAAATCCAAAAGAACATCAGTCACACTATTGATGCACATATTTACTTTAAGTCACTTTTTGGATTAGAAATGAGTCTTGCTGCAAAAAACGTCGAATTAAAAATTATTGCTGCGCACTCCCGAGATATTCTCTGGACATCTGCTTTTAGACAACTTCGCATTCAAAATACAATACTTTTGAATAATTTTCAATCCGACGTTTTTTGTAGGGCAATTTCTCTGCTTTTTTCGGTTTGAATAGGTCACTATTCTTAAATAAATTAGGCTGTAGCCGCCCTTAGAATAATAAACTACAAATTCAGGGCTCGGGCTCAAAACACACTATTGACACTATTTGACACTTTTTTCAAGCGATGACGCTGTTTTGCTACTATTTTGAAAAAAAAGACACTAAAGACACTATTTTCCAATTAAAAACACGAATTTATCAACCACTATAGATTTTTCGAAGAATAAAAAATTGACAGATTTTCGCAGAAGGAAAAAAATATTGTTTGAAAAGTTTTTGTTTAATTTAGTTTTTAATAAGAAAGACACTGTAACGTTTATAAAGGCCTGGAAAGTTCTACCAACAGGATAATTTTCTTCTTATAATAAAAGAATTTCATCATTTTGACGTAAACAACAGATACGATAAAAATGTTCAGACAAAAATGTTCATGTAAAAAAAAGTTATACTAAAATACATTTTACTTTTTCGTAATAACGTGCATCATTTATGATAAAAATTAAAAAATTAATTTTTCATGAAAAAAATTCACCACATCTCTCAATGCATATTAAAATATTAGTGGCGAATGGATTACTATAGAGTACAAACAGCAATAATTGCGGAGCAAATAGACAATTTAAATTTTTTTATCATATTTCTTGAAAACTGAAAGATCGGTAATTACTGCCACTATTCTATGTATCATTCATTTTTTTAAACTTTGTAAAGCTTATATAATAATGAAAATTAATATTATTCGCAGTATTCATCAATTTGAAATTGATATGCTCATATACATGTTAAAACGAATAATTCACAATTTATTTTATAAACAACATTTCTTTTAATTTATAAAATAAAAAATGTATTACGCCAATATAATTTATAAATAAGTTATGTGTTAAAAAAATTTAAGAGCCGATTATAATAAATTGAATTATAATTATATTCACAATTTTTTCAAGATGATAACGGTGACAGAATTTACCTACAAATAAATTATGAGAAATCCATTACTCCTTTAGCTTCAACATCATCCTGTAGTGCATTCTAATTATTTTTTACGAATATTTTGTAACATTAATTAAATATAAATAACATAGAAAAAATAAGTATTTGGTTTACTCTTTTTCATAACAAAAATTAGTAGGCGCGCGCACGACTACTAGTATTAATTAAAAGCCTTCTTTTTAAAAAATGCGTGAAAGGAATCGTATATATACCGAAGTATAAATGCATATACTTCCACTAAGCTTCTTATGAAAACAAACATCTCGAGTTCAAATAAGCACAGATCGCCCATGGTCGATGAGATCGCCTTATGGTTAACTAAGTAACGGTAACGGTAACTAAACGACGAATACCAACTTTCAAAGATAGGAAAATACAAATTTTCAAACAAACTTTCGACACAATTTTTTAATTTTCAACCAATTAATAAAATTTCACACTAAAAATATAATCATTTGTGAGATGCAATCTTCAAGAAAAAGAAATGCAAATAGAAGGCAATTAAATTACTGTCAAGAATATTATAGTAATGTGGCCGTAAAACCTAATTTTCAAAATTCGACAACTTTTTGCCTAATCAATTTTTCATTTATCTGCCCATTAATATTTTAAGACCAGAATCTTAATTTTGTAACATCAAAGAAAAAGAATCCTTCATAAATGGTATAAAACAATTTCAAATTAAATTTTTTGCCTCTAACATATATTCCCTGACTTTTGCAAGATTTTTGTCAAAATCCCTAACTTTTTTTTATTAGAATTTATTAGAATAAAGTGACGTAGGAAATATTACAAGAAAGTTATAGTTTAAACAAATGAAAATTGTTTACATAATTTCCATACATCGTTAAAAATATATTAATCTCAACTCTCGTTAATTGTGTCATTAATTCCATAAAATAATAACTTTTTACGATTTTGAGGAGAAAAAATTGTTTAAACAAATGAAAATTGTTTAAATAATTACCAACTATGTTAAACGAGAGGTACTACTCTTGACATTCATTAACTTTATATCATTCATCCAGAAAAATAATAACTTTTCATGATGTAAAAGGGGGAAAAATTATTCAAACAGCAAATAATTGTTTAAACAATTCGAAGTTATTTAAAAAAATACTTGGAAATTCGTCACTTATCGAATAAAAATAACACAGGACCACAATATCTAAAACTCTTGCAACACGGACCGGACTAGGCGGGTCTCATACTTACGGGGTCGCTGAATTCGAATCCGTTGTCCGTTTGGTCCCATCAGGTCAGAGTCAAGGTCAGTTCAAGGTCAAACTTACAAAATTCATCGCTAACCAATTAAGTCAGGGTACCTATAAGTTTTTTGGGTCGATGAATTCAAATCCGTTGTCCGTTTGGTCCCATCCGGTCAAAGTCAAGGTCAGTTCAAGGTCAAACTTATAAAATTCATCGCTAGCCAATTATGTCAGGGTACCTATAGGTTTTCGAGGTCGCTGAATTCAAATCCGGTGACGGTTTGATCCGATCAGGTCAGGGTCAAGGTCAGTTCAAGGTCAAACTTACAAAATTCATCGCTAACCAATTAAGTCAGGGTACCTATAGGTTTTTGGGGTCGCTGAATTCAAATCGGTTGTCCGTTGGGTCCCATATGGTCAAAGTCAAGGTCAGTTCAAGGTCAAACTTATGAAATTGATCGCTAGCCAATTAAGTCAGGGTACCGATAGGTTTTCGAGGTCGCTGAATTCAAATCCGGTGTCCGTTTGGTCCCATCAGGTCAGGGTCAAGGTCAGTTCAAGGCACAATAGAAGGGGATTAGGAGGATCAAAACTCAAAGTTATCAGCTCTAAATGGTTTCTTGAACATTCCTTAAAAAGTGATTATAAAATTATTCGCAAAAAGTTTATAACAAGTACTTCTTCTTTTCCATTTTTTCGAAAACCGAGCTTTTCCCGTTTAACACCCCATGCCAATTTAAAAAGCCCAGGGGTACGGGCTAAAGTTGCAAAACAAATTAAGGAATTTCTTTTTCCGGAAAAAAATCAAATTGGGGGGGGGCATCACCAACAATCAAAAATCGAATTTTTTTATTACATACTGAATCTATTTGTTGTAATGTCCAGTTATTATTATTTCTTTACTCAAAATTTGGTTCCAAATTCTGATTACAGACCACTTTGCAGGCATTTTCGCATTCCTCTCTCCAAACATGTCACATGCAAATGAAAACAAGTTCTTTCGCATGCAAGGCTATTTCCACAAATGACTATAGGTTCGTCGGCACTTACGGAGAATTGTGTTTTACCGGGCGATCGAATCGGAAGTTCTTGATAGTCACAAATGACTGCCTAGTGTGCAAAACAAAAGCGAACGAAAGACCGCAGCAAACATTTCCTTTCACGTGAAACACGCCATCGAGACTTGTCGCCGAACGCGTGCTTCTACCTGTAACCCATAGCCATTTTATCCTGTGTAAAACAAGTCCCGACTGATGATCAATAATCAGTTTAATCGATGCAAATTTTCTCACTTGCAGGCTGTCTAGGGACCTTGAAAAGCTTGAAAATCTGGAATTCTCCTTGAATTTTTTACGGGAACCTTCAATTAAATTTTTTTTGCTTTTAAAAGAGTTATTTTCGAGCGCGCGACTGTTGGTTCTCGCGCTTCGCGCTCGATAATCTATTCATCTCGCGCTTCGCGCTCGATAGTGTATTTACCTCGCGCTACGCGCTCGGTCTTTGTATTTCCCCCACATTTGTGCACACACCTTTCAAAATTAAAGGTCAAAGTATCGACAACTGTAGTTTGGTGATTGTGAATTCTCTTTCGTTAAAGCTCCTTTGGCTTTGACTAATACATTCTCATTACGTACCTCGTGCTTCGCACTCGATTTTGTCCAAAATGCGGAATTTTCTACATTATATGTTCAACATTATTATATCAAATGTATATTACATTTATTTCTGTACGCCGGCCTGTGATTGCTTTTTAGATATTGCAAAATAAAGTACAGATTTTATTTATCATGAATACTTTAATATTTGTTCCTGATTTTGCATTTAATTTTATCCTCAGCTACCGTGACAATTTTATATCATTTCAATAAATCTATATTATTACAATTCATAATATCCATTGATATTAAGAACAGAAGTATTTTCCTTGTCTTTTGTTTTATAATTGAAAACAAGTGCGCATCCTATAAAAAAAAACAATTTTGTTATTATGCGTTTTATTGCAACTTGTGTCGTTTTTCCATTAATTCAATTTGTTTATGTTCAATGTTATTTTTCACGATTTGAACCAAAAATATGCATACTAGTGTAAAGTGGTTTTGACAAAATTTGTAAATGTAATTTAGGCGAAAAGTGTTATTAGATAAAATGTTATTGTATCTTGTATCGTTTTTCCAAAAAGCCAATTTATTTATTTTAAACGTATTTTTATAAAATAATTTTATAACAAATTTGTAGATCTTTTTTGTTTGAACAACTTTTGTCGATTTATCTTTCTTCGTACCTTGCGTCGTTTTTCCAAAATTTTTTTTTCATGTTAAGGTTATTTTTCACGATTGAAACACAAATTACGCAACTTATCAGAAAATGATTAATAAAAAATGTGTAGCTGTTTTCTGAGTGACGTTTGTCGGAAAATTAAATTTATTTTATTCTCAAATCAGTTTTTTACAAATAAAACATAGAAAAGATTATCAAAGTAATCAAAGATTACATATAAATTTCTTTAAGATATTACAAGAATACAAGAATTTCAAAGATTTCAAGGAGGGTACAGTACACCAGATTTCGAAAATTTCAAAAGATTTCAAAGATTTTAAACGATTATAAAGAGTTTCAACAAATTTGAAAAGATTCCAAAAGATTTCAGTGATTTCAACCAAACACGAAAGATTTCACAAACAGAGATTAAAGAAAGATTTCACAAATATTTCAAAGATTTTATACAATTTTCATAAAGATTTCAAAAGATTCCACAAAGATTTGAAATAGTTCAAGGATTTCAAAGATTTTACCAAATTTTGAAAAATTTCAAGATTTAATAAAGATTTTGAATACATCAAAAGATTTCAAAGATTTTAAGAATTTCGAAGAATTTACAAAGATTTAAAAATATTCCCAAAGATTTCACAAAGTCGACTTATGTTCGCATAAAACTAAGAATTTGTTTATTTATGGTTCAAATGTAAAAATTTTAATTATCAATCTTCCAAATTAGAAATACTTCGAATGTAAATGATCAAAATGACAGAATTTTTTATTTTAAAATTTAAAACATGCATAATTTTTAATTGTAAAATTTAAAACATGCATAATTTTTAATTGTAAAATTTAAAACATGCATAATTTTTGATTGTACATTTTCTGAATTCATAACACCTTAATTTTGAAAAAGTATACATTAAAATACTTTCATTTTTGATAATCTTGAATATAAAAAGCCAAAATTTCAAATCTCAACCTTGCAAATTAAATAAATGACGCATGCAAATAAGTAAAATTACAGAATTTTTTATTGTTAAATTTAAAACTTCCATTTTTGAATTATTTAAATTAAATTAATTTAATAATTAATTAAAATTAAATTAAATTAATATTTAAATAATTATTTAAAACTCCATAATTCTGAATTGTAAATTTTTTTCATTAAAAATATTTTAGTTTTTAAGATTTTTAATCATGCAATATGAAGAAATTTCGAATATGAAGGATTAAAATTACAGAATTTATCATTGTAAATTTTTAAAATAAGAAAAATTTAATTTCAAAGATGCACGAATAAAACTTTTTCAATTTTGATAATTTTAAATAATGAAGTCAAATTTTTAAATCTCAATCTTGCAAATTGAAGAAATTTCGAATGTAAATCATCAAACTTACAGAATTTTCAATTCTCAAATTAAAAACTACCTTAATTTTCAACTGCAAATTTTTTTAATTAAAAAGACATCAGTTTTAAATATTTCAAGATTGAACAATATTTAATTTTTAAACTTAAAAATTGCATAATTTTTTATTTAAAATTCTCAAAATTAAAAACTCTGAGTTAGAGAATTTACAATTAAAATGTTTGCAACTTCAAAAAGTTACAATTGAAAATCTATTAATTTGGAAAATATAGAATTGCAAATTATTAATCAATGTTCAAGAATTATATTTTGAAGGTACGTCCTTTTGAACTTTTTTTTGGTGTATATTCATATAAATTTTGAAATCGATGGTTTTGAATTTGGAATATAAAGCATCAAAATTTTTAAGATAAATACATACAAATTCTTTACTTTCAATGATTCTGAATATCAGAAGAAAAATTTTCAATTCGCAATTTTGAAAATTGAAGAAATATCTAATATAAAGCATCACAGTTACAGAATTTTCAATTATAAAACTTAAACCTTGCATAATGTTTACTGGTGAATTCAAGAAAAGTAAAATACTTTCATTTTAAAGATTCAGAAATAAAAATTCTTCAATTTTAATTATTTTGAAGATTTTTGAAGATTTTTGAAATTTCTAATATAAAGCATCAGAGTTACAGAATTTTCAATTATAAAACTTAAACCTTGCATAATGTTTAATTGTAAATTCAGGAAAATAAAACTACTTTAATTTTAAATATGCAGAAATCATAATTCTTCAATTTTAATTATTTTGAAGATCAAAAGTCCAATTTTATATTCTAAATCTTTCAAATAAAAAAAAAATGCAAATACAAAACATCAAAGTTACAGAAATCTTCATTGTAAAACTTGGAACATGCATAATTTTTGATTGTATATAATTTAAAAAATTAAAAGCACTTTCAAAGAGTCACAATTGAAAACACTTAAACTTTAAATATGAATAAATAACAATAATTCTTAAATTTTGAATATCAAAAGTCAAGTTTTCAATTCTGAATCTTCTAAATTAGTGAAATTTCAAATATAAAGCATCACAATTACAGAATTTTGAAGCATAATTTTCGATAAAAAATTTTCCATATTAAAAACTCTTCAATTTAAAAGATTTAAAATTCAAAGTTTTGCTATTTTCAAAATTTAAAATTCAAAATTCTTCGATTTCACCGAATTTTAATTTAAAATTCTTTAATTTTGAATATTTGCAATTGAAGACTTTTTAATGTGTGTAATAAAATATGATGCAACTTGAAATGCTTCTTTTGGAATAGTTAAATTTTGAAGATTAAAAATTGGAATATGTTTAATTAAATAGATTGGAAAATGCAAATTATTCAAATGTGAACAATAAAAATGGTAGCGTTAATATTTTTTGAAATTCTTATATTTTTTTCATATTTAACATATGATTTTGCATATAAAAAAAGGAACTTTGCCGTCGATCCAACATGCTAGAAATTTGATATTCCAATTCAAATTAAAGAATTTTCATCCAATTGCAACAACTTCAAATGGAAACAGAATTTTATAAGATGTCAACCGGACGCGTATCAATAAACTGTCAAACTGAGTGGCAGAAAAAAAATCAAGAGATAAAAAACACCCCAAAAATAAGCGGAAACATAGGAGCTTTATTATGGATAGATTGAATGAATCGTAGATTATTAAATTATCATATATTATAAATAATAATTCAAATTTGTAAGCTTTGGGCTTCAAACATGAAATCTCTTAAAGCTTGACAGCTTCCAACAAAGGGAATTCTGGGCTAAAAGCTGAAGAAGTTAAAACTTCCAGCAAAAACATTTTGACCATATGTTGGAAGCTTTTTTCAATCTGTCCTCAGAAAGAGTTGAAGCTATGGATTACAGCTGTTTGCCAAACTTTTTTGTGCTCCTCGTCCTCTATAAGTTTTCACGTCGTCCCCTTCAGTTTTTTATTAGAAAGTGACGACAAGTAGCGGGGATCCTGTACTTTTCTGGGATCCCCTGGACCTTGCGGTGTCTCTTTGTGCAGTGTTCTCCTCTTCTATATTTAGAGCAAGTGACACGATCAGAAGCCAATTCTCCATAGCATTTCACTCATGTTCGCCGAGTGACACCCGGCGCGAAGAGACACACTAATTTAGAGGCGTGTCGACATTTAGAAAGCCCCAAGCTCCAGGGATGATGACACACTTGTTTGTTACGGAGAAGCACCCAACTTTTTATGTCCAACGATATTAAATTCTGTTCTCAATTTCATTTTTGAATTTTTCGATATTAGGTATTAATATGTCAGTCATCAATCATTCTTGTAGGGGAAACGTCCCTCACAGAAAAAACTGGGGGTTCACTAATGTTGCGGCTCAAATAAAAGTTGGTATCCTTTCGAACTTGAGCTCCAATGGATACCTGCAGAGACCCAAAAGGGTTCGTTTAGAGCGCACTTGAAAAGAACAACATAAAGGCGCATTCACAAACCAAATGCTTGCAAAGTCGGGTTGGTAATTTCGCGATTTACAGAATATGTCGGTAAAGCAAACACAAACGATATTATTTTTTATTATGCGTACAATTTTCGGAAAAAGCAAACTGTTTACCCTTCTAGAAATAATTAATTGAAAACAATTCAGAATGATAGAAAGAAATTCGAATTGTTTCTAATCGTGTTTCTTAATCGTGTGTGCACGATTGGGAAAGATTCAGTGCTGCAAAGTTTCAATCGTTCCCAATAGGAACAATCGGTACTAGGATTTTGAGGCTATGAAGTGGCAATTTGATGGCAGCACTTTCGTCTCGCGGGAAATATTCGAAAACGTTTATTTACTTTTTTTCGAGGAAACACATTTTAAGCAATATGTTCATGAAAAAAATTAAATAAATGTTTTGTAACAATTGCCGCGAGCTGAAAGAGCTGTCATCAACAAATTCGCCAATGAAGTGAAGTTTATTCATCCAATTATTCATTTCATTGTCTATAATTTTGTATAAAAAAATGGAATTTATTAATTAAATTACTTAAAATATTTTAGGTAATTATTTTTTTTAAATGAAAATGTAACTATTATTCCAGTTGAATATTCCATAATTTTAGTTGAAAATTCATCTCTTTTTTTTTAACTATCTTTTTTTTGCCTATGAATTTATTTATTCAATTTTTGGTAGAAAAATTATCTTTTTTAGTCAGAAATTCGTCTTTTGGTAGAAATTCATCTTCTTGGTCCAAAATTCAATTATTCTAGTTAAAGATTCATCATTGCAGTAAAAAAATTCATCTGTCTGGTTTAAAATTCAACTATTTCAGTTAAATATTCAGAATTTTATTTGAAAATTCATCACTTCGTTTGTTTGGTTAAACATTAATTTCTTTAACTTGAAATATAATTATTTAAGTTTTGGTTGACAATTTATATTTTTTAGTAAAAATTAATTTTTTTGTCTGAAAATTCAATTATTTCAGTTGAATATTCATTGTTTCAGTTGAAAACTCTTATGTTTGGTTTAAAATTAATTTTTTTCCACTAAAAACGTTACTATTCCATTTTTGGTTGAAAATGATTCTTGTTTTAGTTCAAAATTCAACTATTTGGTTGAAAATTTGTCTCCTTTAATCAAAAATTCGACTATTTTGTTGAAAAATGGTATTTCTTGTACAAAATAATTCTTCTTATTTGAAAATTAATCTTCTGGCTTGAAAATTCATCTTCTTGGTCGAAAAATCAAGTGTTCCAGTTAAATATTCACAATTTTAGCTGAAAATTTATATTTTATTTTGTTTAAAATTTAACTATTCAGTTGAAGATTCATAATTTTATTGGAAAATTCATCACTTCGTTTTTTTGGTTAAACATTAATTTCTTTAACTTGAAATATAATTATTTAAGT
>CAKNYM010051260.1:67530-82520 GCA_932195095.1 Andricus curvator | reverse complement strand
TCAACTATTTGGTTGAAAATTTGTCTCCTTTAATCAAAAATTCGACTGTTTTGTTAAAAATTCATGTATTTTGTTGAAAAATTGTATTTTTTTTTATACAAAATAATTCTTCTTATTTGAAAATTAATCTTCTGGTTCAAAAATTCATCTTTTTGGTCGAAAAATCAAGTGTTCCAGTTCAATATTCATAATTATAGCTGAAAATTTATTTTTTATTTTGTTTAAAATTTAACTATTCAGTTGAAGATTCATAATTTTATTTGAAAATTCATCACTTTGGTTGAAAAGTTTAACTATTTCAAAATTTTTATGAAAAATTGATATTTTTAGTGGAAAATTCAAGTCTTTTTTGAAAATTCATTTATTTTGCAATGTTTTGTTCTGTTGTGTTCAAGGATGTTCAGAGTGAACGTCATGAATTAAAATAAATGTTTGCGTTTTACGGCAAATATGAATATGTTACTTTTAGTTGACCGGGAAAATTGAAAAACTTGACCGGGAAAAACCGGAAAATAACCGGGAATTTGAAATTGTCCGCCGAATCGCCACCCTGAAAATGTATGTGCTTGGGGAAGGAAAACCAGTTGTTGTGATGATTCCTGCATGTATTTAATACAATTTTGAACTATTGCACCTGTAAATATCACAATTTTTAATGTTTAAATTTAAAAATAGTTCAATCTGTAACAGTTTTTAAATAGTTCAATCTACAAGTCCATTTCTGTCAATTATCGTGTTTTTCGCTGTATATGTTTTTTTTGAAATTATCAAATGTGTAAATTAATTTTTTATGATAAATCATCAGTTTAGAATCAAAGAAATTAATTTTCAGAACACAAAATAGACTTTTAGAGTAAAAGGTAAATTAATTCTTTGATTTTACTCTTTACAAATGAATTATTGATTTTAAATTCGAAATAAGGAAGACTTTTCTTCACAAATGTCAATTCTGAATGATTCATAATATTTTTTCTACTTTAAAATTATTGAACAATAATTATCATAATAATATTATAATAATTATGTTGTAAAAAATTGATTTGCATAGTTTATCATTTTAAATAAGCGCGCGATCAACATGCAGTGAGGCTGCTGGTGCGACGCATGCGCATTAAGACTTTAAAAAAATTCGTTTCTCTACAGTCAAATTGGTTATCTATTTGTATATTTTATTTTAAAATTATAAAACAAAGGAAATTTTTTTTTTGCAACGACCCTACAACACTTCCAATAATATATATTTGTACTTTTAAAAAGTGACATGTCGGAAAGTTTCTTGCATATGAATAAGCCTTTATGTTTACAAGCTTGTTACATAACCTGCAAATTACATCTATCAAGTCATTATATCTATTTTAATTACGGTAATATTTTGTACCTTCATTGTCTTCATGAAGTTATGTCCATCAGAGTTTGATTACATGTGTGCTTTCAGGTAAAAATTGTATTATTAATTAAACAAAATGTCGAAGTGGGCAAAGCGAAAAATAGGTTCTTTAGAAATAGGCTCATTTACAATTGAGATCCTTTAGAACCCCAACTGAGGTATCATTTAGAGCTCATTTATCGTTTTGGGTTCCTTTTCAGCAAGTGGGGTTCAATTTTGTTGCAGCTCCTTTGGAACCAAAAATGGGTTCTAATGGAAACCCCAGTTTTTTCTGTGCTACAGGGGAGAGCAAAAATTTATAAATTGCAATAAGCACAAAGTATTACATTGGCTCAAGTCAGTCGCGGATCCAGAGGGGGGCCAGGGCGGCTTGCCCCCCCCCCCCCCCCCCTAAAGCCCAGACTTGAATTTTTCAAATCAGATAATTGAAGTTCACTATATACATATATCAATGTTACAACCAATGTTGTTACAACTCTTCACGGAAAAAAGTGGATCGTTAAAAAAACTCTGTGAACCAGCAGCTCTAACTATTTTAAATTGAACCTCAGCTTTTCGTCGGTGAATTTTGTTAAAATTACTATTTCGCATTCAGGTTATTCAAACTGACTTCTTAAAAGAGTAGGTTGAACAATTTCAAATAGTAGGATGCACTGCACCAGTTGGTAACCGTCCACACTCAGGAGAATAAGAGTGACTATTTCGTGTAGTATGCCTTACTTCTGTGAAGAGTAACTTTGCCGATTTCGCATTGTAACGCATATATGTATATGTATATGTATATATGCGCTGCACGCATTCTATACACGATTTATAAATAGATGAGCTCGAAACTTTCGACAACAAAAATGATGTGAAACGTCGATCGATTTGAAAAGGAAAAAATTATTTTATATATGATTATTAATGCACTTAATTTACGATTATTCTTAACAATTGCATCCACAGAGACTTACACATATAATCGCACTAATCTCTTACTGATGATTTCTAATATTTTGTAACGAGCTTGGGAAAAATATTTTGCTTAGAAGTACTAACTCACAAAGTAAATATATTATTAGTAATTTATATGTATATTATTATAAAATGAATTGAATTACAATTTTTAAAAAGTACATATTTTGTATTATAGAAAATTAAGGCTTGAAAGAATGTTTTCGAATGAAAGTTTTTGAATTTTGAACTGATATATAAATAAAAAATAGTTTAAACATCGTAATAATATATCAAATGCAAAATCGAAATCACTATTTTAAGATGAGACAAACGTTGAATTGTGATTTAAATTTAAATTTTTTGCACAAATAAAATTTTTCTCATGAGATATGGGGATGCTGAATTAGAATAAAAACTGTTAAAAAAAAAATATTCGGTTCCGAGAAATTGATATCAGAGTGCACAGTCTTCCTCTGTTTTTCTTAGTTTCCCCTTTTTTCTTGAAATTTCCCTTTTCCCCCCTATTCTCAAAAACCTTCCCCCCTTTTCCCCTTTTCTCTTTAAATATACGATATTTGAAATTGTACCCATTATTGAATAATAATTAAAGCAATTATAGCACTTAAATAAATTATTTATGAATAAATAAGGAACACGTTCCAAGTTCAGACCATTACAAATAAATACTCCTAAACAAATTTGAAGATGAAATATTTTAAAGCAAGTTGAAAATGTGAAAACTGCCGACAGAAGTTATTATCCAATATAAAATTGGAACAGTTACAAAATATATATTATTTTTTAAATAAGTATTAGAAGATTAATACATTTTAGTTGAAATGTACAAAGTTAAATACCTAATTAAAAAATGGAATATCCCAAACTCATCAACTGGAATTTTAAATGTTCTAACTTGAACAATTTTTAATTTTTTTAAATTTTTACTTGAAAATTTAACTATTGTTGAAACTTTTTTCGGTTGAAAATTAATTTTTTTAAACTCACAATTGAACTATTCCATTTGTGTTTGAAAATTGATCTTTTTTAATTGGAAATTCAACTATTTGGTTGCATGTTCAAATTTCGTTCAAAAGTTATATTTTTTGGCAGAAAGTTGGTTAAAAATGTAACTATTTGGTTGAAAATATATTTATTTTGTTGAAAAGCTGTCTTTTTGGTTGAAAATCAAACTACTTTGTTAAAAATGCACTTTTTCAAACTGAAAATTGCAATTTTTGATTGAAAATTATTTTTTGTATTGAAAGCTTATATTTTTGAGTTAAAAATTCGAGTGTATTGTAGAAAGTACTTTTTTTGGCACGAAAATTCAATAAATAGGTAGAAAATTGGTTTTTTCATTTGAAAATTAGTTTCTTGAAATGAAAATGTAGCAATTCCATTTTTGGTTCAAAGTTGATTTTTTTTATTTTGAAAATTGAAATATTTGGTTAAAAATTTATGTAATCTGTTAAGAATTCGCCCTTTTTTTGTAGAAAAATCATCTTCTTGCTTTAAAATTCGACATGCTGAATACAATTTTTTTTCTTCATTGGCTAAAAAATCTTTTTTGGTTGAAAACTCAACTCTTGTTGGAAATTCGTGTTTTTTTGGGTTAAAGATTCAACTGTTTTGTAGAAAATTTGAATTTCCTTTGGAAAATTCAATAGTTTGGTGATTTTTGAACAACTTTGTTAAAAATTAATTTCTTAGTTAAAAATTCATCATTTTAGTTAGTTTTTTCTTGTTTGTTAAAAAGTAGGTTTTTTAACTGACAATTGTGATGTTTGGTTGAAAATTAACTTCTTAATTATTAATTCATATTTTCGAGTTGAATAATCAACTGCATTGTAGAAAATTCAACAATTTGGGAGAAAATTCATTTTTTTCAATTGAAAATTAATTTTTTGAAACGAAAATATAACTATTCGATTTTTGGTTAAAAACTGTTGTTCTTAATTCAAAAATTCAACTATTTTGTTCAAAAATTATCTTACTCATTGAAAATTTAAAATTGTGAAAGTTAAAAATAAATTACTTGCTCAGTTACAATTTTTTTGAAAATATGCAAAAACATGTTTTTTTTTTGATTGAGTCATATGCACACATTTAAAAAAAAGTTGAATATGTCGAAACTGAAATTTATTCAGCTTGAACCAAAGAAACATTTTTTTCTTTTTCTTTTTCGGAAAAAAATGTTTTGTCGTGAATTAGGATTTTTGGGATTTCATATCTTTTTTTGCGATTTTCGAACGTTATAAACACCACGAAAAAAATGTTTCCCATGGATAAAAAATAATAACATGTTTCTTTGGTTCAAGGTGACTCAATTTCAGGTTCGAATCAATCCAAAAAACATGTTTTTGTATATTTTCCAAAAATTTTCAATAAGGCAAATTTTTTTTTTAATTAAAAAAAAATTGTTTAATTGTGAATTTAAGAAAGAGAACAGAAGATATTAACTGATTTCAATTGTTTTAAATTTAGATTGAAAGTATTAATTATAGTAAGGATGAAATGAAAAATCTTGGAAAGAAATATTTATGAGAACGATGTCAAACATGTCAAAATTGTATATTTAACTAATTTTATTTTTTCCCGGACTTTTTTATTTCGCTCTGGATGGGTTTCCAACGATCTAACTATATCCAATTTTTAAAAATAAATCTTAAATGGCAGAAATCATTAAAAGTTATTTAAAAATGTAACATTTCTTACAGAAAGGTTGTTTGTTCTTTTCGACATCATATTTTTGACCGGGATTTTTACAAGTTTTTAGAAGAAAAATCTATCCAATCACTAGAAATATCACAAGCTTAATATCACTAGATATATAATGCAATTTAAAATAAGTTTGATTTCAACTTTTTTTTTAATGCTTAGTTGAATTGTTAACTTTTTCAATTATGAAATCATTCAGGTCACAATGTGTGATTCTAAGATCTTTTACCATCAAAATTTTCCATTTTAGATTTTCATTTTTAAGGGTACATTTTCAATTAAAAGAATTTTAAAATTCAGTTTTTTGATGATTGATTTTAAAAATTGGACTGTAGTTCGTGTATTCGAAATTGAACATTCATTGATTGATTTTATAGGGCGATTCTGAATCTGTTAAAATTAAACAATTTACAGATTTTTACGTTAAAAATTTAACTGTTTCAATTCCAAAGCCTTATTAGTTACTAATCAAATGTAAACTTCCGATTCAAACTTTATAAACTATCTGTTGTTTTAGTCTAAAATATATCATTTTTAACGAATTCAATTTGAAAATTTTTAACAAGAAAAAGAACAATTTTTTAATAGTCAGCAATGTTTGACTGTTCATTAGAAATGAACAATTAAAAATTAAATATTCACAACTAAACAATTTGAAACTGAATTGTTTGAATTGTTTTATTTCTAAGTGAAAATGTTGAATTTTGATGTGTAAATACAGATAAAAATGTATTCATTTAGAAAAAATTCGAGTACGTAGAGGAGATACGTAGAAGTTTTTAAATAAAATTTTGAAGCTTTTAAGGATTTTGAAAGGTTCTAAGATAATATAAGAATTGTCTTAAGATTCCTGGGAAAATTTAAAAATGATTTTTTTTGTTGAAAAATTAATTTTAATAGAATATTTAAGAATATTAATAAAAAATGTTGACGAATAAATAAAAATTAAACAGTTATAAATTTGTAAAAAATTGGTATAAAAAGTTTTGAACAAATTCAAAAATAATTTAAAACTTGAAAAGATGTTAAAAAAATGTAAAATAAAATGTACATTTTTGAAGATTCCAAACAAAAATGTTGAAGCTTTTCAAGCATTTTAAGAAGATTCAAAATAATAAAAAAATTGATTGAAATTCCTTGAAAAATGGAAAATGATTTCATTTGTTGTTTCCAAAACTGTAAAAATAATATTCTGGAAGATTTTAAGGCAATTTTTTTAATTTCGCAGGATTTGTTAAAAGTTTTAGGAAAAAATCGAATAATTTAAAAAGATATTCAGAAGTTTTGAAAATTTTTCAAAAATAATATAAAATTTGTAAAGATTCCAAAAGATGTAAAATAAGATGTTCCCGGGGAAACTTAAAGGGTATTTTTAATAAAAAAATATAGTTTTAAGAGAATGTTTTAAAAGATTTAAAAACAAATTTTTATGTATAAATAACAATTGAACAATATAAAAACATAGTTTCTATTTGAACGTTTGTTAATTATGTCAATAACATTCATGATTAATATAATTACATAGTTTATAATAAAAATTCAAAGCGAAGAGTGGAGGGGGAAGGGGAATTATTGGATGCCCCCCCCCCCCAAGCCCTTCTCTGGATCAACTGTTTTATTGAAAACTCGTTATTTGGTCGAAAATTTTATTCATTGTTGGCGAAATCATATATTGGTTCAAAATTAGGCTTTTGCTGGAAAGTTCATTTTTTCGGGTGTAAAATTAAACTGTTTTCCAAGGAATTGTAGTTTTTGGTTTTAAAATTCGATATTTTTTGGTAGAAATTTCATCTTTTTTGGTTGAAATTTACAATTGTTTGGTTGAAAATTCATCTGTTTTGGTTGAAGAATATTAAATTGTTTTTCGTTTATGTTTAATCTTTTTTGTTAAGAAATTTTAGCATTACGTTGAAAATTCATCGTCGTATGTTGAAAATTCAACGAGTAGGTAAAACTTGAACTATTTTCTTGAAATTAGATCGCTTTTGCTTGAAAATTCATCTTTTTAGTTTGAAATTTTAACTTTGTGGTTAAAAATTCAATTAATTTTTGAAAATTCAATTATTTTTTGAGAAATACAACTATTTTGTAAGGAATAATATTCTTTGCTTGGAAATTAACTGCTTTTTTGAAAATTCGTCCTTTTGGACTGAAAATCCATTTTGCCTAGATTGAAAATTCTTCTTTCTTGGTAGAAAAATTCTTGGTTGAAAATTAAAGGAACTTTTAAAAAAAAGCGTCTTTTTGGCTTGATGATTCAAGTATTTGGTTTAAAATTCAACTCTTGGTCGTTGAAGTTCATTCTCTTTTTACTAAAAATTCGACCATTTGGTTAAAAATTTGAATTTTAGCCTGAAAACTTAACCCTTTTATTGAAAATTCGATTCAAAATCTTAAGCGATTCATATTGAATTCAATATGGCACCTATACATCAATTTCTTTTCTTCTGAGAGCATTTTTGGCTGTGATTTCTGTAAAAATATTATGTTTGGATGTTTTGTGATTTATTTTAGGCGCTTATGAAATAAAATCGAAAAATAAATTTTGATTTAATAAGGGGGGGGGGTGTTCGTGTTTACTCAGAAAAAACTGGGGGTTCGGTGAAGTTGCGTCTCAAGTAAAATTTGGCATCTTTTAGAACTTAGGCTCGAAAGGAACTCTTCTTGAGGGTTCCTTTTTAGTTCGTTGATATCCGATAGATGGCCATTGGCGGGTACTGAATTTTTCAACTGCGCATGTACCGAAAAACGCGGGCTTATTAGAAATCAATGAATACTATAAATAATCATACAGATTAATATCAACAAACGTTTTTTATTCTTTTTCAAACCCAATTAGACTAAATCATAGAAATACCTAATTCTTTAAAAAATTCATATTAACGTAATATTGCAAGTGTATATCATATAAGTTTGAATAATTCCGCGCTTTTTGGTACATGCGCAGTTTAAAACATCGAATTTTCAACATAACCTCAAAAGCTGTCACACTTGATGTGCACTATCTTCCTTTCAAGAATGAATAATGCCTATAATACTAGTGTTTTCATTAAATATTTCCCAGTGCAAAATTATTTAATCCTAATTATAAAGTAAAATGTGGATGATCAACTTGCAAAATCTTTGAAGTGAGTCAAGGCAGAAGTGATGAAAAGGCTCTCTTAGAATGATTTGCTTTTCAGCAAGAGAGGTTCCTTTTTACTGCATCTCCTTTGGAAACAAAAATCGGTTCTAATAGAAACATCAGTTTTTTCTGTGTATGATGTCACCCCGGGGGGTTCAAGATTTGTGTGATAATATGTAAAGAAGGGGAGTGGTGGAGAAAGTGTTCAAAATAACGTGACGTAGTTTTTGAATGACCCCTCATGTAATTTATGGATGGCCCCTGAGTTAGGAGTGTTATTGTATGCATATTTTATAACGGATTCGACTTTTTTTAAATAACTCAGTGGAGCGTATTGAATTTGGATGCAACGAATCTGAATATGTTACTGAGGTTCCTGCGATACGCCTTCATGGTTCAAGGATGTATGCCGGCATAAAACGTGTTCCTATTGGTTTCTGCATCCAGAGACGCGTTATCAATCATAAGCGTATAATGAACCACGCTTCGTATCTACTCTGAGATACATCTTCAGTTACTCTGCAGCAGGCGTCTCGATTTTCACAAATGTCACAGTCATGACCGCAAAGTCGGCGTGAAATAACACCGAGATTATTCGCTTCCGAACAGAACTCACGGCGTTTTTTACGAAATCGTGGGCGAAGGAAACGGAATTGCTGAGGCGGATGAAAGAATAAAAAAATGGAGAAGAGGGAGAATATAGTGAGCTATGCGGGAGAAGCAACTCGAGGCGGAAGTCTCTCGTGGTTTTGCATGGATAACATTTCTCAGTGACACAAACGTCAGGTTCAACAGAATGCTTGTAGTATAATTTAAAAATTATACCCTCAGTGAACATCTTCCGGAAGTTCCAGTTTGTCGGTCTCGCAACGTCATGAACGTATTACACTTTATTTTTCTGCATAATTTTGCATTGTGTGTAATTGTCCAAGAAACATATTAATAAACACCGGGATATCAAACCGTTCATCATATTATTCTTATTATTATATCATTAAGCCATTTCCCTTTCGGGGTAGGCGTGACTCGCTCGGTGAGGAAAGAAGTAATGTGAGGTAGGGGGTATAGATTTTTCAGATTGATCTAGAATTCTCGTGTTATGTATTTAAAGAACACGTTCGTTACGCAAAACTACTCCGACCGAGGTCGCTGATCAATCTCTCTAGCGATCACCCAGAATGAAGAGCCTCAAAAGGTCGTCATGTGAGGTTCCCCACTCGGGCCCATTAGTATCCAAGGTCTTTTGTTTGAGGCGTCATTCACTCTACTGACACTCTTTTTATTAACTATTTGTCGCCACAATTTTCTGTCCTGGTATACTTCTCTAGCTTCCTTCACGTCCATTCATTTTTTCATGCAAGCTCTCGTGTTTCTATGGCTTCTTATGTCTCTTCAGATTGAGGTCTCATTCACACATTCTAAATATTCTTCATTCTTACCTGTGATGTTTAATGTTTTCTTGTAATATTTTTTCTCTCCTTGCCAGGCTGCCTGAATTTCATCATTCCAACACGCATCACCAGACTTTCTTCCTATCACCGCCGTACCACACACTTGTGTCACAGTTTTAACAATGATATCCCGTAACATAGTCCACGCGCTTTTTATATCTTTATTGCTTTTAAGTGCCTCCCAAGGTGCCCTATCTATGTGTTCGTTTATCTTATTCTGAAATTTTATTCGCACTTTCGGTTTCTGTAAATTTTTAAACTTGATTCGCGTTTGTTTTGTTTTTGTTGTTCTCTTTCTTCTCCATCCCCGCCCCAAGTTTATTTTGGCGGCTAGAAGGTCATGATCACTATTGCATTCAGAACCCCTCATGACTCTTGTATCTTTTACTGGTTCTCTTAGTCTTTCATCCGCAATAACGAATTTAATTATACTGGGGCTATTTTCTTGACGCCTAGCACCCTTTCTGTATCTGTATCCTGACGTTGGACGTAGACCCATCCGTTCATATCTCCTAGAAGAATTATTCTTTCACCTGGATCGCAAGTACTTATTGTATCATTTAGAGTATCCCAGAAAGCGTCTTTGACTTCTCTCGGATCACTGCCAACTGGGGCGTAGCACGCTATGATAAATAATCTCCTGATTCTACCTTCATTCTAGCTCACAGCAATCTGGGAGATCCAAAATCATGATCTTTGAGATGCTGTCTTGTTTTTTCATTCATAATCAAACCGACCTCTTGACTACTATGTGATTCACTAGCTGCTTCTGACCGTATTTCAAAACCGCCTTTCAACACCACACTTTCTATGTTTCTACTTTCGCACCCAGTCTCCATTCATCGCCTGAAACTTGGCCTTTACATTTACCGTCTGAACGCATTTCGTCAACAAAGTTTCGGTCCATTCCGAGGCTTTTTTATTGTTTGTATTATTCATTGTTCAGATTGTACACCCAACTACCACCTTTATGCGAGAAATTTATTTTGCGATTTGAAATCTTGTCCAAGTTAAGTAGTGATTCGTCGTATCATGCTGATTATCAGTTTTAGACAAAACTGATACACTTTGTGGATACTGTTCCTAATCCCACTTTTGATTGATTTACAATTCTAGGACCAACAGAAAATATCTTAGAAAGCGTTGAATTTTTGACAAATTACATGAATTTTCAACTGAAGATATTACTAAATAAATTATGGTATTTTTTCCGGTTTTCGAGTAATGTATTTGATAAAACGTTATATATAATGACGTTTTGCTCACTTGACGCGGGGCCTCATCAGGTTGATGATATCCCAGAATAACAAATCAGTAGAAAGCAAACTTTCGCTTAGAGATTTGATTTTTTCAAATTTATTTATATGTTATAAAAGTTGTACGTTTTTTGAAAATCTTACTTCCAAATTGTCAGTTGTAAACATTTTAAAATTGTAGAAAATAGTAAAATTGTCGAAGAATCCTTATTTGAGACATTTTCATATGTTATAATTTGTAGGTTTTGCACTTATTTAACGAAACTCAAATTTCCCGAAATCCGCCCGCCTGGATATATCATGACACCTTAGGCTATAGCCTACATTAGATTATTATTGGTCAAGGTGGCGCTGCGGCCGTGGAAACTTGGAACAAAAACATGGAAACTTTAAAGAAAAAAGATGAGTTTTTAAGAAAATACATGTATTTTCAAGCAAATAGTTGAATTTTCAATTAAACAAGATACATTTTCAAACAAAAATTAAATAATTGAAATTTTAGTACAAAAGTGGTATTTTGTGATACGAGGATGAAAAAATGGCCATTGCATCCGAGTATCATTTTCTACGTTTTGTAACAAATGACACGAAAGTTGCAAATGATACAAATGATACAGTTTGTCCAAAAATTTTTTTTCATTTTCAATGTTATTTTTTATAACTAAAATAAACACTACGCGTTCGATCAAAAAATGATCAATAAAAAGTTTGTAAATCTTTTTATGGTGAACAACTTTTGGCTTTTTCTTGTATTTTGCGTTGTTTTTCCAAAAATAATTTTGTTTTTATTTTTCATGTTATTTTTCAAAATTGAAACAAAAACTACGTATCCTATCAAAAACCGATTGATCACAAATTTGTAGCTGTTCTTAGGGTCAATAACTTTTGTCAAAAACTACTCGTCCTTTCAAGAGGAAATTCATGACAAATTTTTTTTTGTGTGCACAATTTGTGTCTTTTCATGTTTTTTCGGATCTTGCATAGTTTTTCAGTTTCAAACGGTTTCAAAACGTGGACATTTGACAAAGACGGGGTGGGGGGGGGGGTACAATTTTACACAAATCTAGTACCTTTTCCGATGAGCATTCAAAAAATTGTTCTAACTTCACATTGTTCTGCATGAGGACGTGATGTCTAAACCTAAGACAGTGTTGAAATTGTAACTGTTGTTGGTTGAATTTTAGTTGTTTTTTTTTGCTGTGGTTTTTTGGTGTGAAAATTCAATGATTTGTTTAAAAATGCATTGTGAGATGAAAAATTTTTTTTGGGTTGAAAATTCAACATTTTTATTGAAAATTTGTACGTTCAGATAAAAAAATCATGTTCCATGGTAGACAAGTCATCTTTTTTGATTGAAAATTAAGTTTTTTGTTGACAATTCTACTGTCCTCTAAGAGATTCGTCTTCTTGGCTTGAAAATTTTATTACTTGGTTGAAACTTCAACTATGTTGTGAAAAATTCAGCTCTTCTGTTTGAGTGTTCAGCTATTTGGTTTTCAGTGATACTAATTAGATAAAAATTAATTATTTTGTTCAAAATTCGTATTTTCAGTTAAAAATGTATCTCTTTGTGTAGAAAACCTTTGTTGGTTACAAACTTAACTATTGTGTTAAAAATGCAACATATTTCGACATGAAATCTTAAGAATTTAGAGCGTTCAATATTGAATTGCATATGGTATCAACATTAGTATTATTCAAAGGAATTTATATCCTATGATTGCCGTATTTTTGTAAAAAAAATTACCCTATTTTCCCTATATTGAGAGCATTTTGGGCCATAAAGTCTGATATTTTATGATGTTTAATTTATTCTTGATTTATTAAAGTAGTTTAAAAACGTAAAAAAAAACGAAGAATAAACGTAAAGTCCATGTTTACCTAACGGCTACGTTACTGTAGAGGGAGACAAAACTATGGTTGTCAAAATCCGATCAGGGGGTATAAAATAACCAAAAATTGGTAACATAGTTTATGAAAGGCAAAAATTATTGAATTTAACAGCTTTTCTCTCTGCATACGCACTTCTATTTACAAGAAGATTAACCCTTATTATCTTCAAAATTTTTGATTTTATTATTGATTTATTAGCATGAGGTGATTACGGTTAAAATCCTACTACTAACTATTTGGTTCAGAATTCATTTTTTTGCTTAAAATTTCTTTAACCCTTTTGTTGCAAATTTACATTTTTTAAATTTATTCCTTATAGAAAATATAATCTTTATGTTGTTCATAAAATTTTTATTTCCTTCGGTATATGACTTAGTTTGTTGAACGTTATCTCTGCCGAGGCTGCCACGAAAGATTTATTCTCTGATAAAACTATTCTTATTCAGCACTGAACTTGATAAATGAAAAAACCGAAATTTTAATGTATGAGATGTGACGTGCTATAAAATCTTCAAGGTTAGTTTGAAGAAAATAGAAAAGCAAGTCCCGTACATCATGTTATTTTGTAATATTTATTTTCTATGTGTTTCCAAAAAAACATTTTAAAGTACCGGATGAATATCTGGACTATAAAAATGAATATTTTTCTCAATTTAAAAAAAAAAATTCATTAGGAAAAATAATTGCTTTATACTGCAGATGACATCATGTGTAGTTTAGTAGGGTCCAATACAGAACAAAAATTTCAATTAAGTTACAAATTGTCATGCTTTCAAGTTAATAATGTCTGCAACATTTTTTTTTATTTCAGAAAAAATGCTGTTGCATATTCTTCAATGAATGAGATGTCATTTCTGGTGATGCAAGAATTTTTTATTATAATTTGAAGACAAATTTCAGCAGAACACATTTTTATTGAACATTATCCCTGCCAAGGCTTTATTTGAAAGAAGCAGTGGAGTTCTTTATTTTAAACAAGTATTTGGTGGAATTAAAGAAATATTTCTTTGGCTACCAAAAGCAGAATTATAAAATCTAATTTTTCGTTTCAAAAAAATAATTTCGTGAATATTTCTTTTACCAGTGATTTCTATTCTATTTGAGAACTGTAATCGGGAATTTAGAGGCCTTTGGAAAGATTCTTGTCACTGCAGATATCATTGAGTAAACATTTAGTAAAATTGAATCATTTCTGTCTGCTTTATTTTGCAGCATGTGACCTTGTGTCTAATCGCTTTAAAAAAAAAACAGCCATTTTAGTTGTCCTAACTTGTATCATGTGTACATATATAATAAGTACACAATTTTAAAGCCTTCAGGTCGAGAAAAAAAGAGTTGCGAAATAGAAATACCTCAGAATTATGAGTTTCGCCCCTTCCAGGCCTTTTTCAAATAGTAGATATAATGCATGTTAATTGTAATGCTACATCAGAATATTCAGTAGCTCTTCTTCACAAGATTCTTCTAATCAGTTATTTTCTCTATATTTTGACAAAATGAAGTTCCTTGTTGGCTCTTTGTTCCTCTCGTTAGCGGCCTTTCTCAACTCTATCGGTGAATATAATATAATTTTTTTAATATTTTAACTAGAACTAGTTTTTCATCAGTTCATATATGAAAACGCCCTGAAATTATCGTCACCTTCCAGTTATAATCCGTTTATAAGTTTCAGAACTTCATGTTTCGATAAATTCGAAAACGTTATACAATCGCGTTTTTTTATTGAAATTTTTTAGTTTTCAGATTCACTTTTTTTCTGTAACCTTCTCTCAAGTAATATACATACAGATCTCAATAAATGAATACATTTTCACTGAGGAATTAGTATATTTCCAACCATCGAATTAGTACTTTTCTACTAAGAGTGAAACACATTTCTCTAACTGATAGTAGAATTTTATTATCAGTGACAATTGATGGTTTAGATTTATAGAGATTCATCCTGTCAAATAAAAACTTTATTAACATTTTATAACTATTTATATTAATAATATAGGTATTTTTTTTTGACATACTTCAGACCAAATGAAAGGAGATTAGTTGTTGAATCCTTTATTGCACACTTTCAGTAGCCAACGTTTCGAAAACATATGTTTTCCTCATCAGGACAAAAACATTTTGAAGTTCATCAACATCTTAAAAATTTCTATAGATTCCTATTCCTCTTCTTCATTGCTTAAAAATCTTCATTTTCCAGTTAAATTTTTAACAAAATTTAACTG
>CAKNYM010051260.1:48753-67130 GCA_932195095.1 Andricus curvator | reverse complement strand
TTTTTGGTGTACAAGGAATATATTCCCTAAAGAATATTCGGAAATATAGAGAATATATCGGAATATTTGGGAATACAAAAAATATGAAGAATATTGCAATATGTAGGAATATGATGAAATATTTGTGAATATGAGACAATATTTCGAATTATATTTAAATTATGTATATTAATATATATATATATATATATATATATATATTATAAACTACAAAATTACAGTTTAATATCACATAACAATTAAAGTGTTATTATTTGGTCTATAAATGATCAAAACTTCTATTTATTTACCGCAGGCTTCACAGCCTTTTCCCTATTCCCCTATTTTTTCGTTCCTTCCAATTGAATTCAAATATAGTTAAAAGAAACCAGTAAGAAAATTTTAACTGTTGTTGCTTGAAAGTTTATTGTTTTCAGTAGGAAAGTCTACTAATACATTCTTGGTTAAGAATTCATCTTTTTTGGTTTGAAAGTAAATTATTTTGTCAAAAATTTAACAATTTTGTTCAAAAGTAACACTTCTTGGTTGAAAAAGCAACTGTTTTGTTGAAAATTTGTCTTTTTTTGCTTTCAAATTCAACAACTGGATTGCAATTTTTTTCTTCCTCGACTTACAAATTTGTTTTGGTTGAAAATTCAACTATTTTGTTAAACATTGATCTTTTTGGTTTGAAAATTCATCTCTTTCTGTGAAAAGTTTCGGTTTCGGTTGAAACTTGACTTTTTTCATTCAAAATTCAATTGCTTTGTAGAAAATTCGTAATTTTGGCTTAAAAATTCAACAATTCAGTAGAAGATTGAGCTATTTGGTAAAAAATTTATGTATTTTGTTGAAAATTCTTCTTTTTTGCCAGAAAATCTACTTTTTTGGTTAAATTTTTTTTTCAACTGAACATTGAACTATTTTTTGCAAAACTAAACTCATTGATTGAAAATTAACTTTTTTGTTGAAAATTGAACTATTTTGTGGGATATTTGCCATTTTGCCACAAGAATTCAAAAATTTGGTAGAAACTTTAACCAGATTTTGTGGAAAATATATGTTTTTTGTTAAAAATTTGTCTCTTCTATCAGAAAATCGATTCTTTGGTTAAAATTATTTTTTAAACTGAAAATTGGACTATTTTGTTGAAGGCTCAACTCATTGGTTGAAAATTAACTTTTTTGTTGAAAATTCAACTATTTTGTGGAAAATTCGCCATTTTGCCTTAAAAATTCAACAATTTGGTAGTCAATTTAACTATATTTGTTTGAAAATAAATGTATTTTGTTAAAAATTAGTATTTTTTGACAGAAAATCAATTTTTTTGGTTGAAATTTTTTTAAACTCAAAATTGAACTATTTTGTTGTAAACTAAACTAAACTAAGAAAAACTGAACTCAGAAATTCATCTTTTCAGGTTAAAAATTCTACCTCTTGGTTGAAAGTTGAACTACTTTCTTAAAAATTAATTTTTTTGGACGAAGATTCATAACTGTAGTTGTAAATTCATATGTTTAAATTAAATAGTACTTTTTAAATTTAAATTTTTACAATTATTTAGTTAAAATGTTCAAAAACGAAACAAATATAAACTAAAAATTATTTAAATAAAATTTGGATAACATCAATCCATTGCTCAAACTATTTAATAGGAAATAAATCTTCATGCTTGAAAATTCAACTATTTGGTTGAAAAATTATGTATTTTTTGAAAGTTCGTCTTTTCTGGTACAAAATTAATCTTCTTGATTGAAAATGAAACTGTTTGGTTACAAATTGATGTATTTTGTTGAGAATTCATTTTTTTCAAATAAGCTATTATTTATTAAATATACGAATATTCTATTTCTCAACTGGAATCATAAATTGCGTAATTTCTGATATATATGTGCAATTTTTAATAATTATTTATTTTAAGTTTACTAAATGTTAATCATACGCGGTTTAAATTGCCCACCAACATCGACCAATGACAGTCAATTTAAGGGAAAATTTGGGAATTTAAAGAATATCAAGAATATTTGGGAATATCAAGAATAAATGGGAATATTCCGTGAGTGTACCAGGAATATCGGAGTGGTCTACCCCTCGCCTCATTCATATTGATAGTTTTAATAAAAATAGTATAATATCATAGCTATAATATTGAGTACGTTTTTAATAATTTCAGAATATTTATTTTTTGTTTGACATTATTCGAAATAAAAAACCTTTTTTCTCTCCGAGCAATATGCGAAAAGTTATACGTTCCACTTTAAAAAAATCCTTAAAAAAGAACAATAATTTTTTGGGATAAAAAGGGAAACTTAATAAATTTAGACAAAAATAATACTGGGCCAATGTACTTACATCAAGGTAATTTTCAGAAAAGTTGCAAAATTTTAGTTGCTTGTGTTTAGAAACGGTAAATTAAATTATGTATTGATAACATGTCCGCAAATACAGATTTGCCCGAAAAAATTTCCAAATTAATGACAAAAGAAATTTCTGCATTATTTATGCTTGTACGAATTACTTTTATGAAGTTAAGGAATCTATAAATTATAAATAGAAATAAATGTATAAACAAGTGGGTAAGACTAGTATTTTAGGATTAAACTCGAAAAAGAAAAAACTTTGAAAAACCAAAAAAAAAATTTCTTTAATTCTTGTGGTAGTGTTCACGTTAGCACAAGCATACTTATTGTTTCTAAGTTAAGAAAATTTTTCTAAATGTGAATTGTAACATTTTTATGTTACCGAAACCGGTTAATTATCGAATACAAAAAATACATTCTGAAATAGTAAAAAAAAACCTTCTTTAGCATGAATGAAAAAACCGGTCAAAAAACCGGTTCTTGAAGTAGCTTTCAACGAGGAATTCAATGCTTACCTTTATTTTGATCTTGGAAATGACCTTCACGAGCACTTCAAGGTTAAATTGATTTTTTTTAATGGGTACCCCTATTTTTGACCCCGGGAACTGAGAGAGCAAAAAATTTAACGTCCAAATATGAAATCGAAAATTTGACCTGGCAAGGTCAAACAACGTACAGCTTACCTTGACCTTGACCTTGATCTTGACTTTGACCAGGACCTTCACCAGGACACTTTCTTCAAAAATGCATACTAGTGGAGTCATTCTGCTGCACGTTGTTTGACCTTGCCATGACATTCCCAGGTCACATTTTCGGTTGGTCACGGTCATAAAATTTTCCGCTCTCTCAGTTCCCGGGATCAAATATAGGGGTTCCCGTTTATAAAATCAATTTTACCTTGAAATGACCGTGAAGTTCATGGTCAAGATCAAAACGAAGGTTGAATGGTGATTGGATTCCTAGTTGAAAGTTACTTCAAGAATGACCTTGACCTCCCTGAAAAATAAATAATTTTCAATAAAATAAGAAGAAAATTAATAATGTGTTAAAAATGTTCTCTTTTAAATATTACGAAAATAATTTCAAAACTTGATGTTCTACTCGTTGACCTTGCGATAAATGTTGTATACGTTATGTTTTCGTCTCGTTCGAATTGTCAAATCTGGTCGGACACAAAATTTATCAGAAAAATTACAATTAAAAAAAAAAGTTAATCATATTCTTTATGTGAGTTTTTAGAAGTGCCTTAATTTTTTAAGACGTTTAAATGATTTTTATCGTACATTTTTTTCATTGCTGGCATAGTTTTCCTGGAAAATTTCATAAATGAAAACGGAAACTATACATATTATCAAATAAAGGTATGAAGTAAATTTGTAGATCTTCCAGAGATAAATATTTCTTCCATTTTAACATTTTTTTCTCATCTCGCACAGTTTTTGTGGAAAATGAAATTTTTCATTTTTTTTAAAGCATTATCATGAGAAAAACAAAAACTATCCATCTGATTGAACAATAGTCTAGATAAAATTTTTAGATCCCTTTGGGATCAATAATTACACCTTAAAAACTTCTTCGTATCTCGTACAGATCTGCTGGAAAATTTAATTTTTTATTTTTGAAAAAACATTTTCAATGCATAAAACCAGATCTGTTGGTGAAAAACGGCTGTTTAAGAAACTTGTCCTTTTTTTAGACCATATAATATTACAAGACAAGTCTAGGTCCTGGCATAAAAATAATTTTTTATTTAAATTTATCATTCTAGAGTGAAAATACAGGAACACGTATTGCACAGTTTGATCAAAAATAATTTCTCTGACTTATTACAAGTACTTGGAGACTACCCGCGGATTCTCAAAAAATGACTAATATTTTCTGAAAGTGCAGTGTTTCTCGACTTGGCAATTAGTATTTCTTCAATTGATCACAAAAAAATTTTGGAAAATAACCAAGTGGAGGCTATTTTCATCAAATTCTAAATTTTCTCAAAAACATCACTTTCAAATATTTTTTCATATATAGTAATATCTACTACATATCTCCTGAGTTAAAAAAAATGACTGCATCACAAAGAAAACATTATTTTTGAAAAATCCAATTTTCGAATTTTAATTGGAAACAAGGAAAGGCACAAAACAACGTTCAAATAAAAGTTTGTACATATAGTAACGATCTACATAAAATACTTCTTTTTCTATTCTGTAATATATTGTATCGTTTATGGAAAAAAATCAAAAGTTATATCAAATAAAGAAATAATTTCCCGGCCTCAAAAATGTTTTAGCCCTCATAAAGCTTGAAGGGTTTCTTTTTTACATCAAAATCAGTTTTTGTTATTGGTGAAAATAAAAAGGGTAGCGTTTTTCCGAAGAACTTATTTTCATGTTTGTGAAATTCGATGGGAATAATAAAAAAGGTTTTGTGGAAAGCATGACCGTTTTTTATTTTTTCTTATATTCGTTTACAGTTTCTGATAATAAAAAAGGAAGGTAAATCAAAAGTTTCATGAGCTCTTATCCGTTTTTAGGGCTAGGAATTTTTTTTCATATAATTTTTTTTTCTTTTAAACAGCGCAAGATACCATATAACAGCGAGAGGTATTTTTGTGAAACTTTTTTAAATGTGGCAACTTTTACCTCAATTTTTTTGCAGCTTTCGGTGTTTCTAAGCAAAATAAAAAAATTGAATTTGTAAAAAATGATTTTTGCCCATGTGAAGCAGTGGTTTATCCGGAAAAAGTTCAGGAGATATACCTCAACAACTAGAATTCCCTTAGTAGACTTTTTTTACGGATGTCGTTCGTTTGGCGCAAAATTGGATTAACATTTTTTTTTTTATTATTTTCAACAGGTACACGAGAACCGTTATTTTGTTTTTAACATGTTTTTTTCAAATCGATTAAAAGAGGAAGAATTCACACGCTCAATAAAAAAAATCCCAAATGACTATGCTTGGTCAGAAAATACTGCATTTTGAGAAAGAATGTGGTCAGATTTTGAAAATTTTCAGGTAATCTTCGAGTTATTGTTACTAGTCAGAGGAAAAAATTAATTAAAAAGTAAAATACGTGTTGTCTTATTTTCACTATACAATGATACTTCTAAATACCAAATCATTCTGACTTTCTAAGCTGGACCTCTCTGCATGATTTGAAATGGATTTGGTCAATTAAAGCTTCATAATTTGAATGCGTTTTATCCTAGGGGCTTCAAAATCAGACAATATTTCAAAATAAAACACTCGAAATTGTAAAAATTCGAAATAAGTAACTTCAAAATTCAAGTTATTGATATTATCAAAATAATCGCTGGCCGTGATTTTTGCCTAAAGTTGGAACCAAAAGTCGAGCCCCCTCAGTTTTTTTGATTGCAACTCGCACAGAAAAAATCTCCGAATTGTTTAATAAAAAGCATCCACAAGCTTAAAGTGTTCCAAATTCAACAGTATGATCACTTTTGCCCTGGAAAAATTGTGTCAATAGTTAAAGGGCAAAACATTCCAAAAATCAGGGTTTTTGGCCCTCCTCTTTCAAGCGTCTACTTTCACCTGTTCCCAGAATCCGGTCGACGTTAGGAAAAATCTGAAAAATTCACAGATATTCTTTCCAAATTTTTTGATGCAATACATTTTGCAAAATTCTGGAATATTCAATAATTTACGTTTGAAGATTATTTATTGACAAATACTTCATCTTGAGAACGAATGAAGATAGGAAGCCGTTTAATGGATTCACATTTGCCTTGCTCAAGCATGGTTCAAGAATAGGTCAAAAATGGTTAAAGATTGTTCAAGGATGGGACATGTATGGATTGTTTGCGTGGCTTAAGCATTGCTTGTGGCCACGACCCAAGCTAAACTTTTAATGATTAGTTCAACACTAAATTCGACGGTTTCCATAGTTAATCTTGCATGAAAACAACAATAGGGAGTTCCGCTATGACTAAAACTGAATTTGGACTAAAATTGGGAACCTATATTATGCTGGTGTCGTTCTAAGAAAAGAATGGAACAAGCCTGGATTAAAATTGCAAAGATGTTTCGGGCTTCGGCAACGCTAAATCCTCTCAAATAATAAGAAGGGACAAAGCTGGAGTTAAAATTATAAATCTATATACATCTTTACCCTTCTGGTGCTAATCTAAAGAAGAGAGTGGGACAATTCTAGATTGAAATTGCAAACATTTTTCTAGCTTCGAAAACGCGAATTCAAGTCAAACAATGAAAAGGGGAAATGTTTGAATTGAAATTGCAAACCTGTATACATCTTCACCCTGCATGTGCCATTCTAATGAAAAAAATGGGACAAGCCTGGATCAGAATCGCAAAGGATTTTCTAGCTTCGGTAACGCTAGTTCAAGTCAAGTATTGAGAAAGGGAACAGCTTGGCTTGAGAGTGGAAACCTATATTCATATTCACCCTGATGGTAGCATTATAAGGCAAAAAATAGGACAAACCTGATCCAAATTACAAAGCTTTTTCTAGCTTCGGTAACGCTTAAATCATGTCAAATAATAAGAAGGGGAAAAGTCAAGTTATAATTGAAAACCTATATTTATCTTTACCCTGCTGGTGCCATGCTAAGCAGAAGAATGGGACAGGCCTGGATTAAAATTGCAAAGGTTTTTCTAGCTACGCTAATATTGTTCAAGTCAAATATTGAAAAGGAGAAAAGCTGGAGTTGAAATTGGAAACTTGAATTCATATTTGGCCTCCTAATTTCATTTTAAGGACAAAAATGGAATAATCGTGGATAAAAATTGCAAACATTTTTCTGAATTTAGTAACGCTAACTCGAGTTAAACAATGAAAAGGGGAAAAGTTGAAATTTAAATTGCAATCCTTATTCATCTTTAGCCTGCTGGTACCATTCTAAGGAGAAGAATGGGACGAGTCTGGATCAAAATTTCAAAGGTTTTTCTAGCTGCTGTAATACTTATGCAAGTCAAATATTGAGAAGGAGAACAGTTGAAATTTTGTATTTGATTTGATTTATTAATCAATATGGTTGAAACTGACAGTGCTGCCGTCTCTCTTTTATTAGTAACAGTGGAAGTCAAACTACTACAAATTTCAAGTCTTTTAGACTTTGTTTACGTTAAAAATATCAAACATGCAAAAATAGTTTCGAAGTAATTTATGGCAAAAATCTGATTCTCTTTTCCGGTTTATCCATTGCATTTCATTATTAATAGGAAGCAAGACTTTGATCGTTTTTCTGCACGAATATAAAGAAGAATTTTGCATTTTTCCATAGAAGAGGACGTATATGTCTCTGACAATTATGATGTATGTATATTAGGGTGGATAACAAAAAATTTGCCAGAGATCCAGCCCTCCCGAACCCATATT
Organism: Andricus curvator; assembly: GCA_932195095.1. Lineage (NCBI taxonomy): Eukaryota > Metazoa > Arthropoda > Insecta > Hymenoptera > Cynipidae > Andricus > Andricus curvator. The sequence goes on along the minus strand of CAKNYM010051260.1, from coordinate 59,438 downwards.
TTATAATCTTCCTGGCAAAAAATTGCATTACTTTTTTTTAAATTCGTTAATATCAAGACGTGCCGCCGGAAATTTGAAGTTAAATGGACAACTAAACTACTTATTATTAACTTTTCGTGAATTGAATTTTGTACAATTCTTAAGAAATATTCGAAGAATCCTTTCTATCCCATAAGTTTTAAAATTGACGCCCCAACCATTTTATATTGTGTCCGGAAAATGTGCCGAAAATGCAAAATAGCAAACTTACTTAAAATTTATGCTAAGGACAAGCTTTTTTAAATTTTTACATCATTCATTTGTGTATTTTTATTATTATTATACCATTAAGCCATTTCCCTTTCGAGCATCCCTGTAAGAAGAAGAAGTAAATTTTGAGAATATTTTTTTATTAAGTTATTTTTTTATTTTTCAAGCAATTTATATCATTTTTTATTTTAGTTTTTTTACCAAATCATGAAAAGTTTGTATTTTCTGGAATTGATGACACAATTAATGAATATTAGGAGGAATATTTTTGGTATGTGGGATATATAATTATTTATAATACATTCTGCAATTTGCTATAATATTGTGCAGTCTTTGAATATATTTTTAAATGTTCCAGAATGTAAATTTCGTAACTTAGGAATTTTTAAGATTTATTTTTTTATTTTAATTTTCTGATGCAATACTAAAATACTTCCATTTTCGTGAATATCACTGTTGACATGGATAGTATAAATACTTCCATTTTCGTGAATATTACTGTTGATATGGATAGATTTTCTTAACGACAGATAATGTACTGTTATTCATTACAAGAAACTAAGACCTAAGAAAGGAACAAAAATCGACTTTCATGAAAAATTGTAAATCAGCTTTACCGAAGTTAGAAAAAACTTTGCAATTTTAATACAGGCTTGTCCCAATCGTCCCCTTAGAATGACACCAGCAGGGTTAAAGATGGGTATAGACTTGCAATTTTAATTTCAACTTTTTTCCTTCTCATTGCTTGACCTTAATTAGCATAACTGAAGCTAGAAAAAACTTTGCAATTTTGTTCCAGGCTTCTCAATTTCTTTTCCTTGGAATGACACCAGCAGAGTCAAAATGGATATAGGTTTCCCATTTTAACTCCAGCTTTTTCTTTTCTCCTTATTCAACGTGAATAAGTAATGCTAAAGCTAGAAACAGCTTTCCAATTTTGATCCAGGCTTGTCCTATTCTTTTCTAGAATGACACCAGCAGGATAAATATGAATATGAGTATCCATTATCAACTTCAGCTTGTCCCATTTTTTTCCTTTAGAATGGCAAGCCCTGCCAGTAGTTATAAAACAAATACATCAATTATCCTGCCGTGTCTCATGATAAGTCTACCTTGTCTTGTCTTGGCACAGATACAACCATAAATGCTAGACAAGTCTGTATATCTCTAATGTTTAGCTGGTGAGACGGAACCAGACATCATGGTCTTGAAGAGAATCAAGACAAAATCAAGACCAAATATTTTTACCCGGGACCCGAGATATGACTAAAAATGACTAAGCATGTTTGAAAATCGACGCAGACTCGCTTGGACATTATTATTCATATCTTGGGTACCCGTTCTGGGTTTCTGAGCTTAACAGGATAAAATCACATCAAAACCAATCAAAAGCCTTAGAATAGAACTGAAGCCCATTGGATCAAAAGAAAAAATACTTATCTAATGGATTGTGATATGCTTTAAACCTGCAAATTCCTAATCAAATCGGTAGCAGTGTATTGAGAATAAAAAATTGATTCATTGCTATTTGTTCTTACAGAATTAAGTTTGCAGGGCAACATCTGTCCTGGTAGTCACCGTTCGTTTGAGTGCTCGCCCACACATCAAGAAGCTTCTGCAGACCAACCAAAGCGACTATCGTACGAATCAGAGTTGGGTAAGTAACTTTTTCATTGAATATCTTGTTATCGTTACATTACTCAGGAAGTAATTAGTCACCAGTAGCTTTTACAATTAAATCAATGAGAAGACAAAGCCCCACTATCTAGAAAATCTCGATGCAAGAAAATTAAATTTTGTGTTTATTTTCAAATAAAAGACATAAAAATATTGAACAATGCTTATTTAGAATCTTTTAGTCCGAAAAAGCTGCACTTCCAGCGATATAAACCTTTTTTCGTTATCTTGACATGTTCACAACTCTAAAAATGGAATAAATTTTAATTTCAAGTTCTTAGAATTGGAGAGCCTTGGTAAAGATAATGTTGGTTCATTAAAAATAGATTTCTGTTAAGGATTTTTTATTCTATGCCGTATATCAATGAACAAGCTACCTTATTGAAAAAACTATAATAATTCATAGTAGATGATCTTAATTAAGTATAAAACAAGAAAAGAATGTTGATTTTCTTTAGAATAAGATTTCAGCATGAATCACGACTTTCTAATAAAAAAGTATAATTAATTATTGATTGAAAGAAAAAAATTAATTTCTAGTATGAAAAAGATTTGGACCTTTTCCTAATCGACTTGGATGAAATGACGCTTATATTTTAATAAACATTTTAGCGTTTTTATTATTATATATTTAGAACACCAGCGTCAAGCAGCTCCTCCTAGACTATCAAGACGACGACCCACGGAATCAGAGATGGGTAAGTTACTTTTTTTTTGAGCAGTTTGTTATCGTACCATTTATTTTTTACCATGAACATTATTATCTGAGTTGACAAGTATTCTTAAAATTTCAAATTGTATAAACAATTTTTTAATTAATTAATTATTTAAATTGTCAACCATCTTTTTTCAATTTTTGCTTTTATTATGAAACATGCAAAGATCGTATTTTCTGGAATTAATGGCACACTTAATAAATTTTGAGAGTAATATTGATTGTTGACGACATTCTTCAATCGTTTAAACAATTTAAAAATATCTTTAAAAAATATTATTCTCAACATTCACATCCTGCATCAATAATCTCAAACAATAATAACTTTTTATGATTTCCAGAGGAATGAAAATTGGTTAACAAAGAATAGTTGTCTCAATAATTAAAAATTTATTTAAAAATAATGCAAATCTGTACGCTCGCCGAATACGAAAAATGCATTCTGAAAAAATTCACAAAAAATTCATTAACAATGGGCTTTCAACATTGCTAAAAATTGAAGTTGCACTGACGTATAAAATTTCCATCTGTGAATTTTCTGTTATGAAATTAGGTCCACATGGATTTTCAAGTATGTCTCCAAGTTCGGTTCGTGTAGAAATGGGAGATGGCTCAGTTTATTCAGGAAAGATCACTATGGTGTACGAAGCTCAGATAAGAGATTGGAAGGAAGAATTCAGTTATAAGCGTGACCATTTCACTTATATAGTAACGGAAAATAACTATAGATACACTGGTATTTCTAAGGCAAATACTCTTACTAAGGAAAATCGACCAACTACTTTTACGGGTGTTCCTCTCAATGATGGTCCAATGTACGCTAAAATACATTTTGGAACTGGTCACAGTAATCCGTATTTTGCAGCTGAAAATTTTCAAGTGTACGATTACGAAGAGCATCGCTTTCGTACCGCTTCTAGTAGGCCATCCATCAACCACATTTTTGTAGCAATGCCCAGGGGTCCTATCTATTTTGCAACTGTAGAACTCGTCGACTTCGTATTTTAGTACGCAATATCCCTCAAGTGTCAAACTGAGAAAATGAGGTTCAAAGGTTAACCACAGTAAACTCTATAAAATCGTTGTTAAATGTCGGAATAAGTTTATCGGTAAAAAGAATGCATGCTCAAGAATATATTAGCACTTTCAATATTATTCTGTATGTATTTCAGCTGATGTGGAAAATTGGTTTTGGATATGGCGTGATACGAGATTCAAAAAATTCATTCCGCTCAAAATTATAGTACTCCACGGAAGTAATATAATTCCGAGGAAAATGAATTTTGTTCTTGATCACGCATTATTTTTAACCGTTCAACTTATTTCGACATTTGACAACGTTTTTATAGAGTGTACTATGGTTAAACTTTGAATCTCATTCTCTCAGTTTTGCAATATGAATGAAAATCTTACGTAAAAGTTCAACAGAATCATAGTTTATATCATTCTATTGTATTGCATACCTCGAATTGAATGAGTTATTCCCAATTTATGGGGTTTCGTGTAATATTTCTATGGTTACTTTTAAGATTGAACTTGACGAAGTAACATTTTTCGCTGGAAAACTAAAAAAATATCGAATGGTAACCTTCGTCAATGGCTATACAAACCTGTCAAAACGATTGCCACAAAATTTCAACTGAAAATAAACATTATTTTCTAGTGCTATTTTTCGGCAATTAGAAATACCTTCATTAGTTAAAAAATTGTTAAGGATTTTATAGAAGAGAAAAATTTCTCTTTCACGTTTGCTATTGATGCGTCTATAGCAAAACCTATGGTACCGAGTAGCACTAAACTTTAACTTGAATGAATGTGCGTGATACCATGTTCTCGCACTATTTTTAAGGAATTTATAATAATTATCTTTAATACTGTAGAAAATGTTATATATCTTGTTATAAAAATTTGACTATCTGAACTTTTCGTATGGATGCAGCGAAACCTAATGGTCTGGTTAGCAGAAAAAATTAGACAAAAATATATCTATGTGTGTAAAAAATATATAACTGAACTTATTAATATAATTATCCACTCATAGCGCAATGTTCTGGCTATTCGTTTATCGAATTTTTGGTACAAATAGTGTCCTTTTCCAGGCCCTGTTATTAGTTCGTGCCGGAAAAATCTAGCATTTCGTACCGAAATTTTGGTACGCATGGCCAGGCGTTTATTGAATAATAATCAAATAATATAAAAGTATCATGTAAACTCTTTATTTGTATAGAACACGTACACGATTTGCGAATAAAAATATTTTGATTTTGGTGTGAAAATATTTGTTTTATTTTTAAATATTGTTTAGTAGAGGATGGTCCAAAATGCATAAAGGTTCATTAATTTCATATCCCTATCACCAGTCATAATTTAGTAAATTCAAATAATATTTCTTATTTTTATTTCACACTATATGATTCGTGTCAATCAAATGTCAGAATTTTGTTGTCAAACATTTTCAAATTAGATTTCATCTTGCTGCAAAATTCTCATCAATGAAAATTCAGACTATTAGTCAATTCAAATTTTTGATAATTCTAAGAGATTTCGATTCGGCATGGTATGTTTCAACATAATATTCGTATCAGAACACATTTATCGGTAACTGATCTACTGAAAAATGAATTGATGTGTCAAAAATAAAAAAATAAATTAGCTTTAAAAAATCGTCATTTTTGATATTTTAACTTAAAAAATGATATACTCACCCCTTTCAGCTCGCCAAAAAATTTCTAGAGTTTCTTGACTATATATTTAAGCTGTGATACATGTTCAGAAAGTTTCCTGTCAGTTGTTATCCACCATTGCACAGTTGTCTAGAAAACCCGATTTCGTGGCCAAAAATCGACTAACCCATTAAAATCTACCAAAATGAATCTTAGTGACGCCTATATATTGATTTTCAATCTGTAATAAAAATTTCAAAAAACAAAATGACGAATCCAAGATGGCGGACTAGTATTCGAAAAAATGATTGGATTTAGGGCGCAGTCCCATGCAAGTAGGTTAGCAGAATAGTGGAACAGTTCTAACCAATGAGGTGCCTACACAAACTCTAACAGTCACCTTATTGATCAAAACTGTTCCACTTTTCTACTAATCTACCTTTATGTGATTACGCCCTTATTTGAAACGTGATATCTTTCGGCAGGGTAAGGTCACAGCCAACACCGTAAGAGCAACAAAGATGGTAATAAAGCACTCCTAGGGCCGCGTTATGTCTGTGGAGATATGTCGTTTCCTCATGAGTGGGACATCTGGATAGAATGTGTTCTAGGTACTCAGCGTGTGCATAACACGCTCTGTACCTATCGCTAGAAACTTCTTGACGTACGATGCGGTCACGGTATACTAAGGTGGTAATGACACCATCCTGGCATGCGAAAATAAATCGCTCTGTACCTGAATTAGGTCCTAATGATATGAGGAAAGCAAAACTATACTTCTTCGACAATGACTTATCATCTACATTTATGCGAATGTTTTCAAACATTTTCTAGTCAAGTAGCTATTGGTGCAATTTTTGGACCACTTACACTTTCAAGAAGAAAGACATTCAGATTTGGTAATGCACTTTCCTGACTTCTGATGTTAAATTCAGGCCAAAGGTATCGGCCGCCTGCTCCGCGGCTTTGTAAAATTGGCTTTGATAATCATATCGTGTTTTCTGACCATTCGTGGAAAAGAACCTCTTTAATTTGCGAAAAACTAAGCTGTACCCAGCACCATTTAACTATGAAGACATTGGCGATTCGAAAGTGCACCCCCGCCTTGACAGCGCGTGGGATGCATAATCGCGGAATGGACTTACACGTGGCGATATCAAGGGCCATAAGCTCGTTCTCCGTATATTAAACTACTCTAAACGAGTAGAGTAGAACCGAGACAATAAGCATGTTAGTCGCAGATACCTTGCTCACCGCCGTCAGATTTTAAAGACCAAGTCTGTCGAAGAAGACGCTTGTATCTGCTTTGGAGAAACTCCTTCACTGATGTTACCTACTGAACGCGACCTTGAGGCACGCCAAGGTATGTATAGGTCTCTCCAGTGTCAATATATCTAATAGCACTCATATTTATAAGCTCAGGGTCCTCGGGAACTTGTCCAATCCAAAGTCCATACCAATCTCTCTTGTGTACACCTTGACGATATTTAAAGCAAGTTGAAGTTTGCTTGCACCAGAAGCATAGATCTTCAGATCATCCATATAAAATACACGCGCCACCTTATGCTTGCGATATTTATTGTCGCCGCAAAGGTATCCAAGAGAATTGAGTCATGCGAGCGGTAGAGACAGAGTTGTGATGCAAAAGAGCAGAAGGATCATGGTAGGGCTCTGAAAGACGCCCCTCCCGATAGTGACGTTTTTCGTTGTCACACGATAATGTCCAGATGAGATTGTAAATCTATTTTTCCAAAGGGGCATTAATCTCTCTACACATTCCACTTTATGTAGATGAACCTTCAAGCTTTTCAAGAAACAGATTATGGGTCTATGATTGGTTGAATCGAAAGCTTTCCAGTAGTCAATCCAGGCCATTGACAGGACGCGCCTGTCAATCAGTAGGTTCTCTTGGCAACCTGCTACACTTTTTTTAGAGCCACGTTGTTCGTGCATCTCTCTCCACATAAGCTCAATTCTGCGAACAATTCTCTCGTTCAGGACAGTTGTAAAGATCTCATACAGTGTGTTCAAACAATTTATTGGCCTGTAATTTTCTGGGATAGAAAAGTCGCCTTTTTTCGGTGGGAGTACAGTGCGTCCTAGCACCATTCACTGCGGAATGGGCCTCTCCAACTTCAAATATGAGGTGAATATGCGGGCCTGATGTTGGTGTGAAGAAGTAAACTTCTTCCACCAGAAGTTCTTGATACCATCTGGTCCTGTAGGAGAAAAGTCCTTCGTGCCCCTAAGTGCATTTTCAGCTCTTCGGCAGTAATTGAAGATTACTCAGATGTTACGAGGTTGTCGCAAAACTCCTGAAAGCAGATGATATTATTAGTATCATCTTTCAACTCCAGATATTTTGGGATCTCGTATACCTCTCTCCAAAAAGTCTCTCGCTCGTTGGGCTTGAGTGGATTTTTGACAGACAAAGGGAGGTCGCTGGAGAGGCTTGATGAATCTTCAAGAAGCTCTTGATTCTCCTTGAATCATCTCTCCCTTTTCTGTGTTCTACTCCTTGCGTCAGATAACACCCGTATTTTGTCAACAATATGCTGCTTGATTATCAGCAGCTTTGACTTGTTCAGTGTGTGATGGTAGACCCTCAGTTCTTGGGCGAACTTTCGATTCCTTTCCGTGAATGGTCTATCAAATGTTATGTAGTCAATCACACACCAATTACGGGACGCATTCTGTCTTGCCCATCCAATCTTCTTTTTTAGTTGATGCAAGCATCTTTCGGCATTTTGATCCATTGACTGTTTTATGTCGGGATAATGATTCTTCTTGTCCTGAAAGCGCTTTTGATATCTCAGGAGGTGCCTCCTTTCCGCGGTTGGTCTAAATGTCGCTTCCTCCTCTTTGTCTGTGGCTTCTTTATACAGCAGTTGGGAAAGCGCTTGGCGTACACATTTATTTTTCGAAAGGTAGGCAGCTTAATTTCGCAAAGACTCGAGAGAAACCTGCTGAAGCTCTGGGTGTTTCTGGCAACACAGAGTGTGCATATGCGACATAAAGCTCCGTGCACAGGGATAATGCTGGCATTGTAGCTGTCTAGCAAGTCATCCTTGAGTCAATTTTTCTACTCAATGTGAGGGTTTCGCCGGTTTGTCGCGTCGCCGCACAGTGGTCCGGATCGTCGAAAAGGTGGTCAAAAGTCGAAATATTATCCGACTGACATGAAATTTATTTTGTTAATACTTTTTAGGTCCCTAATTCCAAATCTGTTTTCAAAATTAAAAATAGCGGACCCAATATGGCAGCTAACACATTCTGAATATGACTACAATTTGATGATGTCCATTTAAGAAACATTGCGTAGCTTGCTGGTTTCAAATATGTCATAAAAATATCAAAATTCAAAATGGGAAATCTAATACGTTCGTCAAATTGAAAAAAATCCCATAAGAGCATGAAATTTGTTTTATAATAGTTTTTCGAATTCCTGATTTCGAACCTCTTATTCAGTTGTATCGAGTGAATGGTGAGTCAGTACTGATGAAATAATAATTATTTAAACAAATAAACCATACACACACATTTATTTAAATATACTCTTTGAACATTGCATAGATATTTAAATTTTTAAATTGTACGCATTTCTGTCGGTTCAACATATATACAAATCATTTACACTATGTTACAAAATTTAAAAAAATTCGTGTTCATTTGATTTTTATGATATTTCTTTCTGTATTTTGAAACGCTCATTCTGAAACTAATCTTTCCTTTTTCACAGGATCAATATATTTGGAGATATTGAAGATTAAATGTTCAATATCACATAAAAAATGTAAAAATCATATTGCGAACTTGCAAAAACGTAAGAAAAGGTATATGGCAATTTTGAATTAGGTACCTCTAGCATTTCCGAATTGTTCGATACAAGGTTTAACAAACATAAAAAAGGACACTACTTTAGAAGAACAACAATTGCATTGACAGCTTTACCTACCTGATGTAACTTTCTTTACATTCGTGGGGAACTCGGGCCTCACTGTCACTAGCACTATCCGGTTCAAGATCTCTTAGGCACCTGTCACAATACCCAGGTAACAGGTCCATTATAGCAATTACCTCCAACACCTATATTTTTCACTTCTATTAAGAAAACCTAGTCCGTGGTTGTAGTACCATTGTTGAAGTCATTTTAAAGTTACAATGTGAGAACATTTTCCTTTATATTTTTTAAATTATATTTGATAATTGTTTAAAATAAATTAACTTACAAAAATACATTAACTAAATAGAATATTGAATATCTAAATAGGAAAACACTGAAAACTGTGTAAATAAAAATTACTATGTCATAAAATTGTTATAATAGGCAAACACGCGCCTCAACTCGCGCAAATTCCTGCCCGTGTGGCCTTCGTAATTAGCGTCCCATTTGAAAAGTCGCAAATTGCCGCCAAAATCTTTTATGGAAATCAATTTATTAATTCTTTCACAACAACTTAGCGTTTCCACATTTCGCGGCAAAGCCCAGCAACTTAACGTTTTTTCAATCGAAAGCTGATTGAATGAGAAATATTTTTACCCGAAAAACATTAATAAAAAAAATTAACAATGTTGATAAATATTAAATTTTTAACACGTGAATCACTTAAAGGAGATAATATACTACAATTATATATAACTATTTTTTAAATATATTTTACTGCTGTTGATACAGCATCTCCTAAACTTGAGGTATATATGGGTATACATTAGGCGTTGGGAGCGATTTCTACAATTTGCTGAACTTTGAAACATGAAAAATTGCTTGAAATAATAATATTTTTTAATTATTTTTGTACTCTCATGTGCTTTAGATACTCGTTAATGGATTGGCATCGATATTTCATAAAAAAAATAAAACTCATTTTTTGACTTTTGACCACCTTTTCGACGATCCGGACCACTGTGGAAGGGAAGGCACGCCTGTGACTGGTTACAGAAATAATGATGTTCAAACCCCTACCCCTTTGCAACGTCTCGTGGGGGCGGAAAAACACTTCTGTAACTCGTTACAGAAGTAATTTTGGTCAAACCCCTACATCTTTTTAACGTCTCGTAGACGCGGGAGGGCACCCCTGTAACTGGTTACAGAAATAATGTTGGACAAAACCCTACCCCTTTCCAACGTCTCGTGGGGAAAGGGAAGGCACCCCTGTGACTGGTTACAGAAATAATTTTCGACGAAACCCCACCTCTTTACAACGTCTCGTAGGAGCGGAAAAAGCATCTCTGTGACTGGTTACAGAAATAATTATGGTTAAACATCTACCCTTTCCCAACGTCTCGTGGGGCGGAAAAGCACTCCTGTAACTGGTTACAGAAGTAGTTTTGTTGAACCCCCAACTTCTTTTTAACGTCTCGTAGAAGCGGGAGGGCACCCA
>CAKNYM010051260.1:14138-28753 GCA_932195095.1 Andricus curvator | reverse complement strand
CAAAGTGCGCGCTCAGTGTATTTACCAAATCGCACGCCGTAAGTGCGCTCCAACTTTTTTGTTTCTATCATACGGTTCAAATGATTTTCAAATCAAATATCGAGCGCGAAGCGCGAGTGTCTGGATGAGAATGTGTTCCTTAAGGTCGATAGAACCTTGAGTAAATAAAGTTCCTTTTCAGTCTAAAATAAAAGCAAATTTAACAATCACTAAATATGTAGAAGTTTTGATAATTTTATAATATTTGCAAACAAACTTTTTCTTTTCATCGAAGTCGAACACGAAGTTCAAAAATCTAGAGGAGCCTAGCGTAAAGCGCGATGCAAATACGCCCGAGCGCGTAGCGCGAGGTGAATACATAATCGAGCGCGAAGCGCGAGATAAATATATGATCGAGCGCGAAGCGCGAGATCCAACAGTCGCGCGCCCTAGGCGCGCTCAAACTTGCGAGCGAAGCGAGCCGCGCGCGAAGCGCGCCATGAGAATGTGCCCGCGAAGCGGGCAGATTTTTTTTTATGTTATTTGTTCCGATTGAAACAAAAACTGTACGTTTTATCAAGAAATGACGAATGACAAATTTATAGATCTTTTTGGGTATGGCACCTTTTGTTGATTCACTTATTTTCCTTACCTTGTGTCGTATGTCCAAAAATTGAATTTTTTTATTTTTATTTTCGTTGCTTACGAATAAAGTAAAGACGACTTGTCCTATCAAAAAGTGATTAATTGAAAATTTGTAGATCTTTTTTGGGTGCACAATTTTTGTGAAATCATCTTTTGTTGTATCTTGCATAGTTTGACCGTAAAAGGGAATGTTGTATTTTTCATTATTTTTCGTGCGATCAAAACTTGAATTTTCGTTTTCCAACAAAATTAAAAAAGTTGTTATAATAATCTTGTAGAGTGTTCAAAAAGCAACGTTTTTATTCTCTAGACTTTTTCCCTATCGTGCGTTGTTTCGCTTCAAATTTTCATTTTCGATTGCTTTTTGGTTTTTCATTGTAAATGCTATGTAAAACTATGGTGATTTTTTCATTGAAAAAAGTCATAAAGGTAAATTGTTCGCCTTTTTGACTATTACGAGTATCCGTCCAAAAAAATTTCAAATCTTGAAAAAAAGTGGTCTCAAAAATTTTGAAAATGCTCTAACCTTGTGAATTTTTATCCAAAATGGCTGGATAATGCACTTTACCTTCAGTTTAGAACACTCGAAGAGTATACCAAAGGCTAATCCAATCTGTCTATTTTTCCGAAAGTTATCGTGCTGACAGACCAAAAATCTACATACACACAGTCACCGACAAACAGGCAGACATATTTGCGAAAACCTGTTTTTCGGGCTCAGAAGGTCTGAAACTTTTGACAAAAACGTTGGGGGGAAGTGGGGTCAAATTTTACACAAATCTAATACCTTCTCTGGTGAGAATGTAAAAACTTTAGAGGTTACTAGAGCAATTAGAAAAATTCGATTACTTTTTATAAATCTAAAAAAAATTATTGAAAAATTAGAATGTTGAGTTTTAAAAATATTACAGATTTGAATATTTTGAAACATATTTCACCATGTTTGATGCTCCTATTAGAACAAATTAATCGCTATTTCTCATATGATCAATTTTTGTTTGACATTTATAAAAAGTATTACTGATGACTTTGAAACGAGATAAGGGGCCATCCATACACCACGTGGGCAATTTTTACCGCTTTTTGACCCCCTCACCCCCTCGTGGACAGCCGTGAAATTTCGACGAACCCTCCCCCCCCCCCATACTCTGTCCACGTGGACATATTTTATGAAAATATATATATTATTGGCCTCTCTCTCGGCCCCTTGGACCCCGTTATCAACGAATTGAGCCAAGCGAATTTCTATGGAAACGGCTTACACCGGGGCTCCTTTTATTCCTATTTAAATGTTTAATTTATTACATTCAATCAATTTATATATTATTTATATGACTATAGTCATATAAATAATATATAAAATATAAAATAAATAATATGTAAAAAAAAAGTATCATTTCAAGGCTAGTTTTCGGCATTGAAACAGTCCTCCAAAAATATAGTTTCGGGTGGCTCCATTCTAATGCCACTTTATTTTGATGCCGATAAACGACGTTTTAGTACAACTTTTTTGGATCAAAACAGGACTGAAGTGAGGATCAAATTTCAATGACGTAACGTAGCACATGGGAACGCCAAACGTCCGCGAGCTGTCACTGTAACTTTTTTCGTGTTGTTTTGACGGTTATATGGCTTTCGTCATGTAGAGTCGTGATTATCTTAAAAATGTAACAATAAAACGGTTTCTTTATAAAATTATTGTGAAAATGGCCCTGTGGAGTTTTCTACTGGTGTTTCTAAGTTTATTCATCACATTAATTATGCCAAAGTGTATCGATCCCGGGTGCGAATCAGGTTACAATAGTGAACTCAAAGAACCTGAATATGAAAAAGATAATATTTTCATCGTTCCGGAGGACCCAGCTATTAAAGCTTTATGGCAAAAAGACTTTCTCCACGAGAAAATCCTAAAAGGACCTAATGATACTATTTTGAGAATGGTAAGTGATTATGTAATTACCGTAAAACTGAAATCAAAATTTAAAGATAAAACAAAAGTAAATTCTTTTTTATTCAATAAACTGTATTTATTAGGTATTTTCACTTACTACTCGTTTAAAAAAAGTAACATTAATTTAAGATTTTGGTCGCATGCATTGTTAAAGAAGGAAAATTGAGGTTAGTATCATACATTTTGTAGCCTTCTAATTTAATCCTGAAATTAACGCCACTTTTTTGTATCCTACTCAAAAAAGACATTGACTAGACTAACTTGGTATATATTTTTTATTCTGAAAATTACTAAAAATATGAATAAATTGTGTTTGTTGTTGCAGTTGCTGGCGGGAAAACAAACCGAATTTTTTTGAGACGAGTAGTAAGTGAAAATACCTAATAATGCAGTTTATTGAATAAAAAAGAATTTTATTTTATTTTATTTGTAAATTTTGATTCTGATTTTACAGTAAATATATAATTATTTACCTTTAACAAACTAGTGCCATCGGGTCCTTTTAGCATTTTCTCGTAGAGAATGTCTTCCTTTAAAAAATGTTTACTATAAACGAACTGGCCAGCTTTCACGGTAAATTTTTTCAGAATTAAAGCTTTTTGCCATAAAGCTTTAATAGCTGGGTCTATCGAAACGACGGAAAAATTAATTTTTTTCATATTGAGGATCTTCGGGTTCTCCCAGTTCACTTTTTTAACTTGATTTGCACCCCGTAGCGATACACATCGGCATAATTAATGCGATAAACATAAAAACAGTAGTAGAAAACTCGACCGGGCCATTTTCACAATCCTTGTTTAATGTATTACATTACAGGTCAAATTTGTCAAAAATTGAAAGAGGAACTGCGTTGATTGCAAATCCGCACTATTTTATTCTGCAAGCGACGAAAGTGTAGGTCAAATCCAAATTAATCTTGCAGTGGCAAAATTAATCACTTTAGATCAAAATTACAATCTCCAGTACCCGAATTTTAAACTGTTTGATTTTATAAAATCAATCGAAAACTCGTTTTCTCTGCATTGCAAGCAAAGTCATGTTTTTGACTTAGTCTTGAATGATTTTTCTAAACTCAAGTTTTGCTTTTCTTGTGCAGAACATGGGAAGGAAGTTTTGGCCTACACTTTTCACTTATATTTCCAGAATAGAATGCGCCAGTTTGCTAAAATTTCTTTAGCTGATTCCAAAAAAAAAGCTAATATGCAGAAAAAAAAATTATCAAAATTAGCTGAAACCTAATTCTAATTCGTAATTTATTAAAGACTTCGAAAAATAAGTTGCCAAAGATGAAAATATTCGTTAATGGTCTTTCTTTGAGAGTGACTATACAAATTAGAGGTGTGCAGTCGTTTATTCGAATTTGTAATACAAATTTAGACACGCCTGGAAAGTTGTTTTTTTTTTCGAAATAGAACAAAATTTAAATGTACATCAAACAGGTTTGATTTCTTAAGCTATTAAAATTTCTAAATCAAAATAACTCCTTTTTTTTGTAAAAAAATGACTCCAAACCTCAAGTTGAATATTTGAAATTCGATTTATTCGAATATTCGAACAAGTCGAATTTCGAAGATTCTACTTGAATTTTTGATACATTTTTACACAAAAAAAAAGTTATTTTGATTTTAAAAATTGTAATAATTCAAGGAAATCAAGGCGGTTTGATGTACAGTTAAATTTTTTTCTATTTCGAAAAATCCAATGTTCCAAGCGTTCTTGAATTTGTATTAAAAATTCGAATAAACGACTGCACGGCTCTATTGAAAATTTTAAAATATTTTAGCTTGGTTAGAAAGTCTATTTGATTTTAAACATATATCATTTCGTTATTTGTAATACAAAATAATATTTTATGATGTATCATATTACTTTTTTGTAATATATAGATATAATAATTATATTTATTATATGGGTTATTCTTCACGCGGAGGGCACTTGAAAAACAGACGATTTTTTCAGTGACCCCAAAAACATATAATAAACATGGTCTGACCCCCGGACTTAAAAAAAAATTTTATGAGATTTTTTGAGGTTACTTCAGAACCCTGACGTGCTTGGGGTTTTCGGACCTCGGATTCGTATTCAGCGACCCCAAAAACATACAGTAAACATGGTCTGACCTCCAGACCCGGAAAAATATTTTTTATGAGGTTTTTTGAGGTTATGTCAGAATCCTGACGTGCTGGGGTCTTTTTAACCTCGGATTCGGATTCTCTGTTCATTTGCTTCGAGTTTAATTAACAGAATAAGCATAATTTCCAAAAAACATTTCTAAGGAATTAATGATAATCGTTTATAGTTTTAACTCAATTAAGTACATAGAAATAATCAACGAGATGTGAATCTAACTCGCAAGCACGTCGTGTGAACACGCCGGTATAAACCTAACCTAAATCTGTCAAATGAAATTCAGGATCTTCAGGATCGTAACAAGTCTTAATTAGGTATTTCAGGTTTGGGTGGGCAAAATCCAAGACTCCGAGATGTCTGCACACCGAGGGGCAAACAAATAATACCAATTGCATGGGACAAAACTTTATTTTTTTATTTAGACAAAAATTATTTTTCCTTGTAAGTTTTCATGATTGAAATAGGTTTTTAATAATAAAAATATTATATCTAAATTAGGTATTTCAGGGTAGGTGGGGGAAATCCAAGATGTCTGCAAGCCGAGGGCCAAACAATAGTACCAATTGCATAGTACGAAACTTTATTTTTTCAATAATTAAAAAAATAACTATTTTTTAATGTAAGTGTGTTTGCACATTATTTTTTATTTTCTAAAAACTATTCAATTAGATAAAAATAACGATTAAAAAAATTTGTCATGATTTTATTATGTAATTAAATAGCTTTTTAAAAATAAAAAATAATGTCCAAATACACTTATTGTGGAAAGCCATCCGGGTATCTCCAATTTCAGTCCTTAACCCTACTTTCCCGAGGAAGATGTGATTTAAACACCTAGACTACTAGGATTAACCATTGAAACAGTACGACCCTTGAACAGCCATCCGGGTATCTCCAATTTCAGCCCTTAACCCTACTTCCTCGAGAAAGATGTGATTTAAGCACCTAGGCTACCAGGAAGGACCTTTGGAAGAACATCCACCTCATTACTTTCCAATCATTGTAATATGAATTTTTCATTACTGAATAATAATTCAAAACGACTTTACAAACTTTTGTAACTTTTACAATTAAAAAAATTAATTCTATGCATCATTTTCAATTTAAACGTTGTCTTATATTCAAATAAATAATTAATATTTATTATATTTATTAGTATGTAATAATTACATATTTATTCACCAGTTTCCTCTTTTTAAAATAATGCCACCTTTTTCCCCTTTTCTATTTTCTCTATCACATTTCAAAAGTAAAAGAAAATTTAAACAATGAAGAATTCTCATAAAAGCATGAAGTTGCAAGCAATTGAAACAATACACCCTATGCATTATTTTAGTTCTCTAGTACGTACCACTTTTCAATCTGAAGTTAGCAAAGTAAAATAGTACGAACGATGGCATCAAAACAAGACGATTTGGTATTATAACAGGACGCTAAAAAAGTGATGCTCAATTAAAATGGAACCATAGTTTTTACAGTGTATTTAATAATTCAATTATTCCCATTATTATTCCTATTAATAATTTACCCTAGTTTTCGGAAAAATTTTTAACATCTCAGTTTGATATTTAATAAAATTGTCTTTATAATTTGTGGGTTACAATTTTTTATGCGCATATGTGGGATTTTGATATGACCGTCGTCAGGTCCGGACAAAGTAATCAAGACGGGGATCTAATGGCCGGAAATATGAAATTCGAAAGGGTTAACGAGTTTAAATACCTCGGGTCTATTATAACTAGCGAAAATAAGATTAAAACGGAAATCAATGCGCGGCTACACGCTGGCAATAGGTGCTATTATGCAGCAAACACGCTACTAAAATCGCGATCGCTATCTAGAAACATCAAAGTAAGAATTTACAAAACGATAATAATGCCGGTCGTCATGTACGGGTGTGAAACGTGGGCGCTGACGAAAGGAGAAGAGAATAGGTTTAGAGTTTTCGAGAATAAAGTACTTAGAAAAATCTATGGTCCAAAAAGGGACGAAGAGACCGGCGAGTGGAGAAAACTGCATAATAATGAGCTGCACGCTCTCTACGGGTCAGCAAATATTAATAGAGTAATGAAAGCGCGTAAATTAAGATGGGCGGGGCATGTAGCAAGAATGGGCAATGAAAGAACAGTGGCGCAAGTTTTAAGAGGGAGACCGACTGGTAAGAGACCCCTAGGCAGACCGAGAAACAGATGGGAGAAAAATGTAAGGGATGATCTAAAAGAACTAGGACATGATTACTTAAACTGGATGGAGAATGCACAAGATAGAGATGTGTGGCGGTCTCGGGTAGATGAGGCAATGAACTTTCGAGTTCGAACTGCTAATCTATAATATAATAATAATAATAATAATATGTGGGATTTTGAGCACAAACATACACTAAAAAATCGGCAAGACCGAGGTATCGGAATTGAAATGACAGTAAATTTTCAAAATTTGGAATTTGGTAATTCTTAGAATTTTTTCTTCTGTATTTCTATGCTAAAAAGGCCCACACATGCGCAGAAAAAATTATAAACCACAATTTATAAAGATTTTTTTTTCTAGTGTGTATTCATATGCTGAAAAAACCTACATATGCTTAGAAGTATTTTAAACCGCAAGTTACAAATATATTTTCATTCAATACCATAATCAAAATTTAAAAAATTGTTCACAAATTTACAAAGGCGTTAAGAATTTTTTTCCGAAATAAAGGGGTGAATTAAATAGGAATTATCTCTTATAAAATAATTCATTAAAATCCGCAAGAAAGTGGTAAGACTTTTTTTAACTTCAGATGTGTAGAAAAAATTAAAACGTAAGAAAATTTAAAGACCCAGCAAAACATAAATTTTTTAACCTTTTTTCCAGCGCGGATAACCAAGCTGCATGGCTATCGATTCGAAATTAATCGTTCACTTTTTTAGGATCCCAAAATAATAATTTTACGCGTTGTAGCGATGTCGAATCCCAGAATTTGTTATTTTCGGCTCACCCTATTATGCATTTCTTATCGGAAAACCTTTTTAGAGATGCATTGATGCCTGTAACATTTTTTTAGGTACTTTTGAATAAAATTCAATATTTAACTGGGTGAACTGTGTTGTTTTCAAGCAACATTATCACTCTTACTTTTCTTATAAAACTGAAAATCTTAAATTAATTTTTTTTAAATGGACAAGGTTTCAAACATTGAAATAAATTTTTTCCATGCCAATTTTTTGAAAGATTGTTTATTTAGATGTAAAATTTAAAACTGATTTTTTAAGAAAACTATTTTCGTGTTTTCTTCACACAGAATAAGACAAATAAAAATTAAGAAAATCTATTTCTGACAAACGTCCGAAAGGATTTTGATCCTCAAAGGGTATTAAGAGAGTTATTTTAAAAAATGTTACTTTTAGACCATTTTGTTCTTGAAAACTTTGATTTGTCTTACCCCTCACATTTGTGCGCAGGCCTTTTTAAATTAAAGTTCAAAGCATCGGATTGTGAATTCTCTTTTGTTAAAGCTCCTTCGGCTTTAACGAACACATTCTCATCACGTATCTCCTGCTTCACACTCAATTTTGTCAAAATTTCAAACTTTTCTACATTATGTTCAACACTATTATATCAAATGTACATTATATTTATTTCTGTACATCGGTCTGGGGCTGCTTATTCAGATATTGCAGAATAAAGTACAAATTTTATTTATCATGATTACTTTTCATATTTGTTTCTTATTTTGCATTAAATTTTATTCTCAGCTACCATGAAAAATGTATCATTTCAATAAATTTATATAATCACAATTCATAATATGCATTGGTATTGAAACGAAAGTATTTCCATTGTCTTGTTTTTATAATTGAAAAAAGTGCGCATCCTATTAAATTTTTTTTATTATACACTTTATTGCAACTTATGTCGTTTTTCCATAAATTTAATTTATTTTCAATGTTATTTTTTCCGATTCAAACTAAAAATACACATCACAGCGTAAGGTGGTTCTAAGCAAATTTGTAGATATAATTTAGGCGAAAAATTTGTTAAATAAAATGTTTTTGTAGCTCGTGTCCTTTTGAAAATAGTAATTTCTTCATTTTTAATATATTTTTATAACAAAAGTTCATAACAAAGTAGACATTTTTGGTTGAACAACTTTTGTCTTTTCATTTTTTTCGTATCTTGTGTTGTTTTTCCAAAACTTAAATTTTTATATTTTCAATCTTTTTTTTTTACGATTTGAAGAAAATCTACTCGTCCTCTCTAAAAATTACTGATAAAAC
Source organism: Andricus curvator (assembly GCA_932195095.1). Taxonomy (NCBI): domain Eukaryota; kingdom Metazoa; phylum Arthropoda; class Insecta; order Hymenoptera; family Cynipidae; genus Andricus; species Andricus curvator. The sequence continues at coordinate 19,792 of CAKNYM010051260.1, read as the reverse complement.
CTGTGTAGATCCTTTTTGTGTGAAAAACTTTTATTTATTAATTTTTTTTCGTACCATGGGTCGTTTGTCCAAAAATTTAATTTTTTTATTTTCAATGCAGTTTTTGATGAAAAAAAAATAAAAAATACGCCTCCTATCAAAAAATGATTAATAACAAATTTTCAGCTCTTTCTCGGGTGAACAACTTTTGTCTTGTTATTTTTTTTCGTAGCTTGTGTCGTTTTTCCAACATTTTTATTTTTTTTATTTTCAATCTTATTTTTTACGATTAAAAGAAAATCTACTCGTCCTATCTAAAAATTGCTAATAACAAATTTGTAGATACTTTTTGGGTGAACAACTTTTGTCTATCAATTTTTTCGTACCTTGTGTCGTTTTTCAAAACATTTAATTTTTTTTATGCTGAATGTTATTGTTTACAAATAAAACAAAAACTACGCGTCCTATTGAAAAAGATTGAAAAATTGGTAGCTTCTTTTTGGGTAAACAAATTTTGTCTTATTATTTTTTTCGTAGCTTGTGTCGTTTGTCCAAAAATTTAATTTTTTTATTTTTAATGTAGTTTTTTACGAATAAAACAAAAACTACGCCTTCTATCTAACAATGATTGATAACAAATTTGTAGCTCTTTCTTGGGTAAACAACTTTGGTCTTACTATTATTTTTTCGTAGCTTGTGTCATTTGTCTAAATTGTTTTTTTCAATGTTGTTTTTTACGAATAAAACAAAAACTACGTATCCTATAAAAAAGTGATAAATAACAAATTTGTAGTTCTTTTTTGGGTGCACCATTTGTGTGAATCCATTTTTTTCGTACCTTGCTTAGTGTGAACGCAAAATGGAATTTAGTTGTGTTATACAGGGTGTCCGATACTGGATGATAGAGGACAAAAAAAGAAACAGAAAAGTCTTCTGGCAAAATCTGATCTGAGCCTTATTTTGGGCACAGTAAAGCTTCAAAGTGGGGCATAATGAACCAATCAGAATCGAGCTTCAGCAACCACTTGTTTGCCTCATAAGTATTAAGATAGTGTGCGTGCTGACGGTTCACTTCAGCTTCCGCAAAAATTTCACATCGTTGATATTTGATTGTTTCTACAAGACGCGAATTTCAAGCCTTTAAATTTTTTTAAATTCTTAGTTGTTCTTGCAAACGTTTATTACCGTCCTTAAAATAACATAACATTTGCTCAACCTAAAAAAGATAAATTTCAATTTAATACAGAACTTTCCTTTCATTTCATGTAAGAAAACCAACAAAGATGTTTGAAATTCAGAAGACCAAACGAACTTTTTTTTTCAAAATTAATCTACAAGTCTAAGATGAGAAAAAACATTTCAAACCTCAAAAATAAATTTTCTGTGATACGTTTCAGAAATTTTGTTACATTTTTGTTATAAAACCAACAAAGTAACTTAAAACTTGGAGAAACAAAACAAACTTTTGTTATTGAAAATTAATTAACAAGTCTACGATAAGTAATTCTTTGCGATTCATTACAACATTTTTTGTAACATTCATTGTCACAAATTAAAAAAAAATTAAAAATCGGAAATCCAAACAAACTTTTGATCTTCAAAATTAACCAACAAGTCTAAGATAAGAAAACACATTTTTAACACCAAAAGTAATTCTTTTGCATAAGATGCAAATTTTTTGTTACCTTTATTGCTACAAAAAGAATAAATAAATCTAAAGCTGGGGAAACGAAACGAACTTTTGTTCTTTAAACTTAACTAACAACTTTGAGTAATTCTTTGAGATTCATTGCAACATTTTTGTTACATTTATTGTAACAAAACCATCCAAAAATTGAAACCGGGAAAACCAAACAAACTTTTGTTCCAGAAAATAAATAAACAAGTCCAAGATAAGAAAACTCATTTTCAAATCCTCAAAAGTAATTCTCCGCAACTCTCTACACAATTTTTATGACATTTAATGTAACAAAATTAAACAAAGAATTTAAAGCTCGGGAAACGAAACGAACTTTTTTTTTTCAATAACTAACTAGTTTAAAATTCGAAAACACATTTTGAACCTGCAAAAGTAATTCTTTGCGATTGATTGCAAAAATTCGGCTACATTAATTTTAATAAAGTTAAAAATAGTTTGAGATGGGAAATACAAACAACCTTTTCGTCTTTAAAACTAACCAACAGAAGTCTAAGATAAAAAAACACATTTTTAAACCCCAAAAGTAATTCTTTGCAATTCGTTGCAAATTTTTGATACGTTTATTATTACAAAAACAAAATTGTAAGAAAAATGGTAAGAAACCCAACAAAAAATTGAATCTGAGGAAACCAAACAAACTTTCGTTTTCGAAAATAAATCGTCAATTTGATAATAAGAAAACTCATTTAAAAGCCGCAAATGTACTTCTCTCTAACTCATTACACAATTTTTATTACATTTAGTGTATAATAACGAAACTAAAAAAAATTTAAAGCTCGGGAAACGAAACGATCTTTAGTTCTTTAAAAATAACCAACAAGTTGAAAATAAAAATGTAAATTTTGTACCCTAAAAGTCATTCTTTGAGATTCTTTTCATAAATTCTGTTACCTTAATTGTAACAAAGTTATAAATAATTAAACATGGCAAATTCAAACGAACTTTTGTTCTTTAAAAATAATCAACAAGCTTACAATGAAAAAACGTATTTGGAACCCCTAAAAGTAATTCTTAGCGATTTTTTAAATAAATTCTGTTACATTAATTGTAGCAAAGTAATGTTTGGGAGCAATTGTAAAAATTTCTGTTACATTTAATGTAACGAAACTAAAAAAAAATTTTAAGCTCGTGATACGAAACGATCTTTAATTCTTTAAAAATAACCAACAATTTTTTTGCATTTATTTGAGCAAAAACAATAAAGAAATGTAAAGCAATTTTAAACCCCCAAAAGTTGTTTTAATTTCTTTTTTTTTTATTTCTGGCATAAAACGAGCTTTAATTTTTTCTTTAGTTTCGTTCAATTAAATGTAACAAATATTGTACAATTAATCCAAAAAAATACTTTTGAGGGAACAAAATGTGTCTTCTAATTTTACCGTTGTTGGTTAAGTTTAAAGAACAAAAGTTCGTTTGGATTTCCCAACTTTAATTATTATTAACTTTGTTACAATTAATGTAACAGAATTTATGAAAAAAATCGCTAATAATTACTTTCGGGGGTTCCAAATCTGTTTTTTGATTGTAAGCTTGTTGATTATTTTCAAAGCACAAAAGTTCGTTTCGTTTCCCGAGCTTTAATTTTTTTTAGTTTCGTTATTATTACACTAAATGTAACAAAAATTGTGTAATAAGTTAGCGAGAAGTACTTTTGCGGCTTTTAAGTGAGTTTTCTTATTATTAAATTGATGATTTATTTTCAAAAACGAAAGTTGGTTTTCTTCCAATTTTGTTTTTGTAATAATAAATGTATCAAAAATTTGCAACGAATTGCAAAGAATTACTTTTGGGGTTTAAAAATGTGTTTTCTTATCTTAGACATGTTGGTTAATTTTAATGATCAAAGGTTTGTTTGGATTTTACAATAACAAATGTTTGTTTTGTTTTTCCAAGTTTTAAGTTAATTTGTTGGTTTTATAACAAAAATGTAACAAAATTTCTGCAACGTATCACAGATAATTTCTTTTTGAGGTTTGAAATGTTTTTTCTCATCTTAGACTTGCAGATTAATTTTGAAGAATAAAAGCTCGTTTGGTCTTCTGAATTTTAAACATCTTTGTTGGTTTTCTTACATGAAATGTAAGGAAAGTTCTGTATTAAATTGAAATTCATCTTTTTTAAGTTGAGCAAATGTTATGTTATTTTAAGGACAGTAGTAAACGTTTGCATGAAAAACTTAGAATTTAACAAAATTTAAAGGCTTGACTTTCGCGTCTTGTAGAAACAATCAAAGATCAACGATGTGACATTTTTCGGGGAGCTGAAGTGAACCGCCAGCACGCACACTATCTTAACACTTATGAGACAAACAAGTGGTTGCTAAAGCTCGATTCTGGTTGGTTCATTATGCCCAACTTTGAAAAATATTTGAAAATATTTGAAAAATATTCTCGAAAATATTAACATTGTAGACAATAAATTAACGAAGAGAATTTCCCAGAATTTTGGTATTGACCAAGTGATCTAAGTGCATATTATGTAAAATCCCGAACAAAATAGTCTTAACGAATGTTTCAGAAACAGAATGTATCAACAATATGCTACTTTTGCTTCGAATGTTGTAGGTATCTATCGCCATTTATTAATCTATCTACATATAGGGAGATGAAATTAAAGCGAAGCCGAATACAATTAGGAATAACAATTAGGAATGAACAATAAGGAATAAAAAATTGATCTATTGTTAATTATTTTTACAGAGTTAAGTTTGCAGGGCATCAGGCACTCTTGCTTGGGCCCACCACCCACACGTGAAAAAGCTTGTTTGAGTCAGGAAATAGAGTTGGGTAAGTCAATTGTTCTTTACGCTACTCAGAAGTAGCTACTTAGCAGTAGCATTAGCAATGAAATCAATGTGTATTCAAAGCCTCAAAAATTAAAAAAAAATCATTAAACGAGAGACAATTAAATTTTGTCTTTATTTTTAATCGAAGGACATGAATAAGTTGGAAATGTTTATTTCAAATCTTTTTGTCTGAAATAATTGCACTCCTAAGCATTTAAATCTAATTTTTTCATCTTAACGTGTTCAAAACTCTAAAATGGAATTAATTCTTATTTCGAGTACTTGAAATTTGAGCCTTCGTAGATGTTTTATTATATGCCGTATTCTCTTGAATAAACTAGTTTATTTGATCAATTATATCAAAATCTGACAGTTTGAACTATGATTTCAGAGAACCAGAGTTTTGTTGATCTAACGTTATGTCGGTGGAGGCTTTAATTTTTTTAACGTCTGAATTATTTTTTTTTATAATTTAGTGAATTTGCAAATCAGAGGAAAATTCTATTCAAAATTAAGTTAATCGCATGTATTTTATTTACAAAAATTTACACAAAAAAACAAGAAATTCAACCAAACACCTCTGCGATGCAAGAAATCTACCAGATACGATTTCATGAATTTGTAAAAACAAACTTAGACTTTATATCAAAGTATATTAGGAAATTTATCTTTTCAATTACCCTGTAGAAATTATTGCAATAAATTTGACAAACCATTTTAGACATTACTAAACTTCACGACATTGAATATACATGCAAAATATTTTCTTAAAATTTCCCGGGATACACAATTGAGTATAAATTCCGCTGAATTCTCAGGTATTTTATTAAATTTTGTTTATCTCTCTCAACTTTATTGTGGTTCTTTTGAAATTGTTTGAATATGTTACTGAAGTCCGCAACGTTTATACACGAAAATACAATTTTTTTGTTAATTACTCAAATCAATTGTTTTATTGTTTGGTTAACATACAATACATACAATTAATATATTTATTATCAGGAAAAAATGGTACCTTTTCTCTAAACACTCAGTTCTCGGTTTTTCCTTCACCAATTACTTGTGTTCGATGTCGGGCAATACCAGAAAAAGTTTGGACTCAATGTCCTTATCGGACAAATGCGTTTTATCCATCCAAGCACTTAGGACAATTTTATAAAAATTCTAATTTCAATTCAAACATCTTGTTCT
>CAKNYM010051260.1:0-14128 GCA_932195095.1 Andricus curvator | reverse complement strand
GACAAGTGTCGTCTGTCGGCCTACGCACTCTGAAAACTACAGGACCGACTTTAAAAAATTATAATTTCAATTCAAACAACTTGTTCAGAGATTTTCTTTCACCAAGTACTTATATTCAATGTCGGGCAACACCAGAGAAAGTATTTACTCAATGTTCTTATCGGACAAATGTGTTTTATCCATTAAAGCAATAAGGACAATTTTATAAAAATTCTAATTTCAATTCAAACATCTTGTTCTCGGATTTTCTTTTACCAATTACTTATATTCGATGTCGGGCATTACCAGAAAGAGTTTCAACTCAATGTCCTTACCGGACAAATGCGTTTTATCCATCCAAGCAAATAGGTCAATTTTATAAAACTAATAATTTTCATTTAAACACCTTGTTCGCAAGCTTTTTTCACCAAATACATATATTCGATGTCAAAAAATTGCGTTGGCCGGTAGACGACAGTTGTCCGATAAGGATATTGTGTCCAAACTTTTTCTGGTATTTTTTGACATTGAATATAAGTAATTGGTCAAAGAAAATCCGAGGACAAGATGTTTTAACCAAAATCAGAATTTTTATAGAATTCTCCTAATTGCTTGGATGGATGAAACGCATTTGTCCGATAAGGAAATTGGGTTGAAACTTTTTCTGGTAATGTTCGACATCGAATATAAGTAATTGGTGAAAGAAAATCCGAAAACAAGATGTTTGAATTAAAATTAGAATTTTTATAAAATTGTCCTAATTGCTTTGATGGATAAAACGCATTTTTCCAAAGAGGACATTGAGTTAAAATGCTTTCTGGTAATTTCCGACATCGGATATAAGTAATTGGAGAAAGAAAAATCGAGAACAAGGTGTTTGAATTAAATTTAGAATTTCTCAAAATCGTTCCTGGAGCTTTCAGGGATTGTTGGCCGATAGGCGACAGTTGTCCGATAAGGATATTGAGTCCAAACTTTTTCTGGTATTTTTTGTAAACGAGTACAAGTATTTGGTGAAAGAAAATCCGAGAACAAGGTGTTTGAATGAAAATTAGAATTTTTATAAAATTGTCCTAATTGCTTGGATGGATAAAACGCATTTTTCCGATAAGGACATTAAGTTGAAACTATTTCTGGAAATGTTCGACATCGAATATAAGTGATTGGTAAAAGAAAATCCGAGAACAAGATGTTTGAATTAAAACTAGAATTTTTATAAAATTATTCTAAGTGCTTGGATGGATAAAACGCATTTGTCCAATAAGGAAATTGAGTCCAAACTGTTTCTGGTATTGTCCGACATTGAACAAAAGTAATTGGTGAAGGAAAAACCGAGAACTGAGCGTTTAGAGAAAATTTAGCATTTTTTCCTGAAAATAAATATATTAATTGTATGAAAATGTTAATTATTACGTATCAATAGAATTAAAAGCATCTGAAACTACATATTTTATTATTTTCTTGTTAACCAAACAATAAAACAATTGATTTGAGTAATTAAAAAAAATTTTGTATTTTCGTTCATAAACGTTGCCGACATCAGTTACATGTTTGAATTCACTGTTTTAAGTTTACTAGAGTTTCAAAATTTTTTTGTTTTTCGCGAGAAGCCTTGGAATTGTCGCAAAAAATAAGGTGACGGCTTGATTTGAAGTATGAAAAAGCATCGAAAAACCACTTCGGAAAATACATTTTTTATTTAATAAATAGAGTTCAATACCTTACAGTAGATAATTATTTATATTTAATAATCAGAATTAACTAGAAGACTAGTAAGGAATGTCGAATGTTTTTTTAGTATAATACTTTAGCAATGATAGTACCTTGAATTACGACTTTTTGTTAATAAAGTATAATCGTTTATAGAATGAAGGCAAAAAATTAATTTGTAACATGAAATAAAAATTGGATCTTTTTTTATCAATTTGGCTAAAATGCTGCTGACATTTTAATAAACATTTAAGCGTTGTTATTATTATATATTTAGAACACCTGGAACCTGTGGAACTAGGAAGACGAGAACCCAACCAATTTGAGTCAGGTAAGTTACTTTTTCTTTAAGTATCTCATTGTTGTTACGATATGGTAAGGCCTTGAATTTATTTCTGGTGGCATTTAATACAAAATTAACGATGAAGTCTTTCAATTTGATGTTCTACGAATTTTAAAAATCGGATGTACATGTATAGTTGAAACAAAACAATTTCGAATATGGATATCTGAATATATTGGATTTAAAACTGACTGATATTTAAACCAAACTACAATATCGTAAAATTTTAAATCGAAAATGCAGAAATCTGAAAGATGATAAATATATTACAATAGTTCACGAAATAAAATTTTATTTATTCATTCAGTCATGCAATTTTTTCCAATGAATTTTGGCTTGCTAAAGTTGAAAATCGCATTTGAACAAATTTTTTATCGATTGTTTTTCGAAGTTTTGTATGTTTATTTTCGTCTAAAACAATGCCTATGTTCAATAGCTCAGTTCATTGCACCTCAACTACCAAATTTATCAAGGAAAATGGGACTTATATTCATTACAGATTGGATTATCTTTACTTTAATACCTTTTGCAACCAGATTGGTCGTTTCTAACTTGAGATATGGTGCACAGAGTAAAGCTATCACCCAATTTGTTTACTTAAAATTCATATTTTGAAAAACAATCCATAATAAATTTTTTCAAATGCTTTTCAAGTTGATCAGGCCAACATGCATTAGAGAAATGAAACGGCACTGAATTTACAAAACAACTGTAAACTAGTGTTATTATTAAGTATCACATCAAGTGTCACTCAAAGTGATTGGATATATTTTCTTACTAAAAAATGTCATTTATATAAAAAAATGATTTTAATTTTCAGCTTTCAAAATTGAAGAATTGTATATATTGCAAACTTTTATAATTTAATCATTCTAATGAATTTAAAAATCAATGAATTTAAACTTGAAGCGTTAAAAATCAAACTGTTCTAAACATCGTCTGAAAACTGAAGCATTAGCAACATTAAGACCTTGAAGCTCACAAGATTGATATCCTAATAATAACCCAATCCATACAGTGTGAAAAATTGAAAACACTAGAATTTTCTGCACCTTTTTAGAAAAAAGTCAGAAGTGAATGATTAGTAATGATTGAATAAACTATTTAAAAATTTCCTGAACAGAAAGTATTATCCCGAACTTCCAGTAAGTGCATTAAAACTCCAGAAAATATGAACTTTTCATGAGTTAGTAGGAAAGAAATGAAATAAATATAAATTGTTTAAACAATTAGAAAATATCTTTAGAAAAAATATTATTCTCAACATTCACTTTCTGCGTCATTGATTCCAAAAAATACTAACTTTTTATGATACACGCGAAACATATCAAAATTGTAGCAAAAAATGCATTCTGAAAATTCAAAACAAGCCCCTCCCTAGTATGAATTTGAAATAAAGCTGCTTTTCTGTATTTTCATGGAAAATCATTGTTAAATGTAATCAATTATACTATCAGAAACATTATTATTTTTCTTTTAAACCCGTTTACAAATATAAACAAAATTTAACAATGGTTTTTCAAAATGATTTTTGAAAAATTACACTGGTATATAAAATGCCCATACGTGTGAATTTTTTTGTTACAAAATTAGGTCCAAATGGATTTCGAAATATGTTTCCAAACAAAGTTAATGTACATATGAGGGATGGCTCAGTTTATACCGCAGAAATCGAACCGCTGGTCAATGGCGGCTCAGCAGATTGGGTGATACCTAACATGAATTTGCGTCACCAGCTTTACCCTTCCGCTTATATAGAAACGGAAAAGGAGGCAGATAACCAGCATTGCAGCGGTTTTTACTGGGCAACGATTCTGCGTAAATCATCAACTCATAATTCTATTCTTGAGGCATCTAAAGTTGTAGCAGGTTCTGAAGTTCCAGAGTACGCTATTATACATCTTGCTGATCATCGCCGTAAACCATATTTTGCAGCTGAAGATTTTCAAGTGTACCATCGCGAGAAATATCATGCACGTACCAATCTTAATAGGGACCCCATCAACCATATTTTTGTAGTAATTGGTCGCGTTGTCTATTTTGCACCTGTAATAGGCGTCGACTATGTCCCCAGGGAATATTAACATACCTATCATTGCTTATTCATTGCAGTGCTACATATTCTTTTATGAATTTTGTGGAAAATAGATAGAGCTTGACAAACTCAAGACCGTACAATTTTTCCTCTGGAAAAGTACAAAAATATCGAATGTTATCTTAAGTCAATGGCTACAGAAACCTGTCGAAACGATTGCCACAAACTTTCAACTGAACGTAAACAGCATTGTTTTCTAGTGCTATTTTTTGGTTAAAATTTGAACTGCAATTGAAAAATTATCTTCTTCAGTTGAAAAGTCAACTATATGCTCCAAATTAATTTATTCTGCTGAAAAATTGTATTTTATTATAGAAAACTTATCATCTTGGTTGAAAATTCATTCGGTTTGGTTAGAAAAGCAGCTCTTTGGTTAAAAATTGATTTGGTATGGTTGAGGATTTAACTATTTTATTAAAAATTACTATTTTTTTTGAATTTACTGTTTTATATTTAAGTTAAAATCATTTTTGGTTGGTATATCACTTATTACATCTTTCGCTAAAAGTTAATCTTTTTGGTTCAATAATATTAAACTTCTTGGTTGAAAGTTGAACTACTTTTATTTTGTGTTAAAGATTAATAAGTATTTTTCAGTGTCAATATTAATACTAATAAATTTATTTTAGACTCAATATGCATTGTGTATTATGATAATAAAATTTTTATTACATTCAATATACACATGTATATTAAATTTCATTCACATGTGTGTGTATTCATTTGCCGACTACAATATCACTGCCAATCAAGCATTTCTTTAGTTTTATGTTTTATTTGATTAGCAAAATAAGATAATTTATAAGAGATGAACATTGTTTTACTGGAATAATTATTTTGTTAAGTTAAACTATTGTGAATTTGGTCGACTGAAATTTTTCTTGCAATGTAAAATGCGAAGGAGACCAATCCAAACAAATATTTCTTTCGATCAAAGAAATATTTCACTAAGTTAAATGCGTGTATATCCAACTGAAATAAAAACATATTATAGAAATTAATGTTTGCGTAATTTATTTGAAATTAATACCTGTTTAGATTAAGCTAATATGTCGCCAGTCCCACATATACTTCTGTATGCACTAAGAGATCCCTAAAATATGAACCTTCTGTTTAAAAGGTAAGAAAAGTAGACTTTTAATTTGTATTTAAGAAATCATTCAGGACGATCAGTGACACAATTTTCCATAAAATTGTTGCAAAACCTATACCTACTTTGAAGAACATTTTTTATTGTTCATAAACTCTCTTGAAAATTTGTTATAACATTTGGTATACATAACAACCCTTACTGAGAATAATAACTTTTTTTAGAGTTTGTTTATTAATGTTTGACACAAGATAACACTTTTTACTCTCCTGAGCAATATCTTTTTTATAAACCCACGCTCCCTTAAATAATTACAGTATCCTATGAAAAAATAGAAAATTGTACAACCATAACAAATTTGAACCATTGAAGCATTGTAATTTTAAAAAATAAATTATATTTTCATTAACTTTGTGTACGCAATATTCTAAAAATGAAAACAGGCTAGGTCATATTAACGATTTCTCAATATGGCCTTCTTATTGTTCCAATAGAGTTGAAAATTTTCAGAGAATTTGAAGATCTAAAATGTTGCGTGAAATTAACTTTACTTCTTAGGCCAAATTTTCAGTTTTTCAACCTAATATTTTAAAAGTAATAAAAATAAACTTCAATGCTTATTTCAACTATCATACTTTGGTCCATAAATTATGAAAATTCCTATTTTTTATTGCAAGCCTCACAGCCTTTCCCCTTTCTATCATTTTTCCAATTAAATATTCTTTACAGTTGAAAGCCTACTATTAAATCTTTTGTTAGGAACTTATTTTTTTGGTTGAAAATTTAATTACTTTTTTTTAATTCAACAGTTTTGTTAAAAAGACATCCTTTCATGTTGAAAGTACATCTTAAAAGCCTTGAAAATTAATTTTAATTGTTTTGTTGAAGATTCACCCTATTTAAATTTATTCATTATGACAAATATAATCATTATGCTGTTGATGAAATCTGTATTTTCTTTGCTATATGACATAGTTTGTTAAACGTTATCACTGCCGAGGCTTCCGGGAAAGATTTATTCTTTGATAAAACTATATTCTCATTTAGCTCTGTACTTGATTCATCAAATCAGAAGAAATTTTAATCTATTATACAACGACGTGCTATAAAATCTTCAAGATTAACCTGACGAAAACAGGAAATCAAGTCCCGTACATCACCTCATTTTGTAGTACATATTTATTTTCTATGTGTTTTCAACAAAAAATTTACAGTAACGTCGAAATATTTAGAATATTAAAAGCTGTCTTTTTTGTCTATTTTAAAATCCCTCAAATGTATTCATTATGAAAAATAATCGCCTTATGCTGTACCGAAATCATGTGCATTGTAGTGGAGTCCACTGCAACATTTTTTTTTCTATTCAGGAAAAAATGTTGTTGCTTATTCTGTAATAAATGAGATGTACTTCCTGGTGATGCAATAATTTTCTATCATGAAATTTTTATCACAGTTTGAAGAAAAATTTCAGCAGAAAGATTTTTATTGATCTAACGTTATCTCTGCCAAGGCATTATTTGAAAGAATCGTTGGAGAAGTATGTGAGAGAAGAAAATTGTTCTTTAATTTAAAAAAGTATTTAGTAAAATTAAATAAATATTTATTTGGCTACCAAAATCAAAACCATAAAATCTAATTTTCAGTTTCAAGAAAATAATTTCGTGAATATATTTTTTTACCAGTAATTTCTATCCAATTTGAGAACCGTCTTTACAGCTGCTTTAATTATATCAAGTTAAATCCTAATGCAATCATAAAATCTAATTAGAAACTTGAAAAATTCAGAATGCTATAAAATTATTCCAGTCGCTTGTGGCATTTTGACATACTTTCAAACCACAGTAAAGCAAACATTGAGAATCGAAAAAATATTTTTCGTTTAAAAATCTCGTATACGAGATTATTATCTTACTTTGAGAATCAGAAATTTAGAGGCCTTTGTAAAGCTTCGTGTCACTATGAAGATATCATTAAGTAAACAATCAATCAAGTAGAATCATTTCTGTCTGTTCTATTTCTAATTATGCGATCTAATGTATAATTTCATAATCAAAAAAGAAAGAAATTTTAATTCTCCTAACTTGTATCATGTGTACATATTTGATGAAACATACACAATTTTTAAGCCTCCAAACCCATCCCAACTATTTTTCAAATAGTACATATACTGCCTGTGAATTTTAATTCAACGTCAGATTATTCAGTAGTTTCTCTTCACGATATTCTTTTCAAATCAGTTTTTCTCTATATTTTTTGAGAAAATGAAGCTCCTTGCTGGCACTTTTCTCATCTCGTTATTGGTCTTCCTCAACTCTATCGGTAATTATAATAATATAATTTTTTAAATGTTTTAACTAGATTCCTCTGACTGATATTAGTAGAATTTCACCATCAGTACAATTTTACAATTTAAATTTGTGAAGACACATCCTATCAAATGAAAACTTCATCAAAATTGTATAACTGGCCTTAAAGTATAAGCTTCCTAAAAAACAGCAATGATTTTAAAAATCACTAGATGAAGATTGTGATATTTTCACGCTTTATAAATCTTGATCTTACTTATATTCTTCACTTTGATAAGAACAGGGTTATATCATAGCTATAATATTAAGTACACTTTTAGTAATTTCAGGATATTTTTTTTTCATGCGACATTATTCGAAATAAAAACCTTTTTTTCAATATGCAAAAAGTTATACGTCTCTCGTAAAAGAAATTTTTCAAAAAGAATGATACAATTATACAATATTTTTATGGAGTATCCAGTAATGCTTCATATCAATTTATCATACTATAAACTAAGATATTTTGAAACTATGAAGTTAAAATCAAATAAATAGAAAAGATAGTAATTTTTCAATGTTATTAAATATCTTTTTCTATAATTCGCGAAAAAGTGCCAGTTTTTCCACCTGTTTTTGGTGTAAAAAGTTACCGATTTTTGCTCGATGACGTGGCGCATGCGCAGTGCCGACCTTTCCGGGCAACAGTGACAAAAGTGGACAGATGCAGTGGAAAAAGTAAATGGACAGTGATAAAAGTGAGGCACAGTGGAAAAAGTAAATGTTATTTCGGGTGGGTTCGTGCTGCCTCGGGTGGACTCGTGCATCGTGCGCAGCCAACTTCATTCTATTTTCCGACTGTCGTCCCTAACCTAAAAGCAATTTCCTGAAAAGTCTCGAGTTGTGTATTTTGTATGTACTTTTGTCACTTGGCAAAAGCAAAAAAACACCGTCAGTTCCTCCGAAAATACTATGCTTGGTTTTTTTCACGAAAAATCGGAAGTTTTGAAGCCCTCAACTTTATGGGCCAACTATTCAATTGTGAGAACCAGCTTATTATTACTGCCATATTATTGCCATGGTTTTGATAATAGCCATTGTCATTGTTGCGTCAATCGACAAAAAATCGCCTTCTTTTTACACAAAAAACAGGTAAACAAAAACTAGCACTTTTTAACAAATTATAGAAAAAGTATCGTGTCCCACACATTGAAAAAGCGACGATTTAAAACTCGTGTGATAGCCACCCTCGCTCCGCTCGGGTAGCTAACTTCACACTCGTTTTAAATCTCTCGCTTTTTCAACTTGTAGCACAATATACTATTATCCGTTCTGCATATATTTAGAAAGATTCCTAATTTTTGTTTTGTTTGATAATAGTCGCATGCCATGTCAGGCAACCTTAAGATATGCTTAAAATTCATATTTATCACAAGTACATTCCTTGGTTTTAGTTTCATGTTTTCATACTCTCTTGGGTTATCCTTAATTAAATAAATATATTTTAGGCGCATATTTAAAGGTAAAATAAACTTGTAATTTTTCTACTATTTTATTAGTGAAATGCTAAAATATTAATATTTGATTATTATAACAGTGATTTACTCTTCATATAAGTAAAATTTTTCCCATTTCCAAATAGAATGTAGGAATAGTACTGTCATGGATATCAGGAGTTTTAAAATCTGTGGATAAGAAATCAATCTATATATAGATCGGCGGCTCATATTTGGACATCGAATGTTAATATGAACATTATATGTAATAGTCTTGAACAGAAAAATTATTATCTGAAAGTGATTGTTACTCAATTTTATTTTAATCTATTTTAAATTCTTAATACATTTATCATTGCTATTTAACACAAGGTTACTTCTAATTATAAGGACTATCTAATTTTAGTGATGCAGGAAATTAATTTTAGATTTGGAATCATTGCTATCTTTTTCTTAGAGTACTATACCTAGCCCTAAGGATTTAACTGTAATAAATACAAATCCAAATCCAAAATACCATAGTTGTTAAATTTTTTTTTGCTTGATTTTTCCAAAATGAAATATATTGTATATAATATGATACAAAGTTTTCAAATCAGAACAAAGGTTAACGAAAATACTTATTTTTTATTAACAATAATGCAAAAATGAACTACGCAGATAAAAAATTCGAGAATAATCGTAAACAATGTACATTTGATTCTCAGGAAACTATTGCTCTTCCACCAAGGTCAATTTACTTTTATAGATGAAACAGAAACTTAAAAGATGAATCAAATTATTTCAGTTTTTGTTTTTACTGCCTTCATCATGCAATATTTAGCACATATTGTGACCTGTGCTAATTCTGAAGGTTTTATGGATATGAAATCCGGAGAAAATTTGGAAAATGTAGAAGAAACAAAGTACACCACAATTTTGGGCTTATTTTGGGCTCTCGAATAAACAAAAACAAAATTTTTTAAACCACCCTTACGTGTAAAAAACTACCCTCTTGCCAAAAATAAAATCTGCAAAAAACAAAGTGCATCAGAATTTTGGGCTTATTTTGGGTTTTCGATTGCACCGAACAGAATTTTCAAAAACCACCCCCATGTACGAAAAAACCACCGTCTAAGTAAACAAACCCAACGGCTCCCGAATGCTTGCATTTTTTTGCAAAACCACCCCTACCTCTAAAAAATCAAACGCCCATCTATGAATACGAAATTGAATTTTCAAGGAGCCCAAAAATCAGAGACTCTCTTGACCCTATAAAATTTCGAGTCCCAAACATCATGAACTCCATTTACACAGTAAAATTCTAAAAAAGATTTTGTTTGATAGTCATATCTGCGTGGTATCCAGGGTTTGTTTTTTAACGTTAAGGGTTGGAGCCCAAAAATCGGTCTTGATATTTTTGAGGAGCCCAGGAATCAGTGACTTCATTTATTACGCAGATATGACTTTGTCAAAAAAAAATTTCTTTGAGAATTTCATAGTATGAATAGAGTCTCTAATCATTGGGCTTTCTAAAAATTCCAACACCGAATTTTGGGCTCCAACCAAAATTTTAATTTTGAGATTTTAAATAGGGGGTAGTTTTATTTTCAGTAGGGGTGGTTTTCGGAAATTGGTTGTTGATGCCTTCAAGAGCCTAAAAAACAACAATTCTGTCGTATTTTATTTTTTATTTTTTTTAATTTTCATGTATTTGAGGTTCTGCCTTGAGTCAAGCTAGCACCTCCACTCCAAATTTGAATTTTTAAAAAAAGTAGGGAAGCCCAAAAATCGCAATACAGCCCAAAAAAAGGCCAAAATTCTGATACAAAGAACTAAATACAAATTAAAATTCCTTTAGTAGACTTTTTTACGCTTGTCGCGTCGTTTGACGCACAATTGGAATTTTTTATTTTTACATATTATTTTCAATAGGTAAAACCACAACTGTTAATTAGGGAACTATGATGAACATATAAGCATCAATTTCTAAAGGAAATATGAGTGTTAGAAAGTATCGTTTTTGAGAAGATCTTTTTTTAACAATTTTATAAAAGCAGCCGTCATGTTGTCAGTTTTGAACTTGTTTATTTTTTTTTGTAATCAATTGAAAGAGCAGGAATTGCCACGCTGAATAACAAAAGAAAAGCTCGAATGACTGCGTTTGTTTGGAAAATACTGAATTTTGCAAAAAAATGTGGGCAATTTTTGAAAATTTGCAGATAGCCCAGATGAAGTGAACTGCAATGTTCACGAGACGTCGGCAAGATTCGTAGTTTTGCGCACGATTGAAACCCGAAAAACATCCTTTAAATTTATTAAAATGAATCATCGTGAAAGCATTAATCCTAGTTTGAATTGTTGGTAACAATAAAAAAAAAAGTTAATCAAACAGTAAAATAGATGTTGCTCTATTTGCACTATAGAATGATATATCTAAATGCCAAAACATTCTGACACCCTAAGATGGATCTCTCTCCATGATTTGAAATTGAATTGGTCAATTCAAAGCTTTCTGATTTGAATATGTTTTATCCTAGGGGCTTAAAAAGTAGACAATTTTTTTAAAACAAAACACTCAATATTGTAAAAACTTCAAACAAGTAGCTTCAAAAATTAAATCCAGCAGAAAAACGAAAGATAATTACAATTTTCGTTTCTTTTGAATTTTTTTATCTCGACATATTTCTACAGTTCGACAAATACAATTTTTATAATTTTCAATTTCAATTTTGTAGAATTGAGGCCCTGGGAGATTGTGTTTTGTGGCATTATCCAAAAAATAAAAATGTTGTATTTTTTTAAATATTTTGCATCATTTAAGCAAAAAATACCCTTCTTATCAAAAAATGGTGAATGATAATATTTATAGAACTTTTCTGAGTGAATAATTCATTATATTCATCTTCTTCTCTTCCCTTGCCTAGCTTGACCACAGACTAGAAGTTTGCATTTTTTAGCAGTTTTCTCGCTGGTTGATACCAGAACCATTGTCCAAGAAAGAGGTTAACGAGCATCATCGGAAAACGTTTTTTTTTTTTTTTTTTTTTTGCATTATTGGGGTTTTGAATATTGGAGACTTTTTGAATCTGCGATACACAGTTGAAAAAAAATCGTATACCTTCTCATAATTATTGGAATAAAAAAATGTGTAATAAAGTAATTTGTAATTTAAAACTAATCGAAAGTTTTCTAACTTGAACACGGTTTATTCTCGGATTTAAAAATGAAATACTATTTCAGATTAAAACATTCAAAATTGTAAAAACTTCAGAGTAGTAGCTTTAAGAGTTATATGAAGCAGAATTAAAAGTCTGAAAGACTGAAAAATCACTAACCAGAAAGGACTATAATTTTCGCTCCTTCTAAACTCAAAGCCAGTAAAACTAGCTGTCAATTTGATCTCGAGTGTTTCCACTTTGTTTGTATTTATAATTATGTGATACTCATTTCACAAGCACTTCGCATCTACACATCCACACACACATATATCCGGACAATTGCTTTAAACATTGTATTAGACATTTTTGAATTGAGGAAAGTTTAATTGAAAGAATAATTTTTTTTTTTCGAAAATGTTACCGTTACAAAGCTTCCTCTATGAGGAAGCAAAATTAAACGATTTTTATTTAGAAGCTACCATTTTTGAAAACATATTGTCGCACCTCAAGAAAAAATAATTTATTCTTTAATATTCTGAGAAATGAAACCTTCGCAGAGATAACGTTAAATCATCATCAGTCATCTTCTTAGGCTGTGATTGGTAATCTCGTATGGTGTAACATTTTAAATGTGGTTCGGTCCGAGCGAGAGTGCCACCTGATGTTATTATTTTTCCCAACAGTACGGTTCGAGAAAACGTTGTGCGTTATTCAGTGGCCATTTGTGGAACTATTTACGTATCAGTGTGACGCTTTTGAAACTAATTACATGTCACCAGCTGACACCATTCGGTAAAGGGCTATATAACGCTCACTTTTCAGGAGGTGTTACAGGCTCATAACTTGGTGGTTCCATATAAACGTAATATATTTAAAATACATTTTTTTTACCATGTATTCCCACCAGAAAAATTTGAAAAGCAAACATTCTACGAGGTACACTTACCTGAATTTTTGAACAAAAATTTGCCAAATAATTTAAAGGAAATTAACTTATATACGGGGCATTATTTTTTCTCAACTTTCTGAAACTGAAAGTCAGTCCAACCCGCACGGTCTCATACATGGGAAATTGTAGTTCTATTGGAATTGGATTTTAGTTTATGAAGACAAAATTTTTTTGTTGGGATACATAATCACCGAGATATGATGCTCAGCTAGTGCCGATTGCGTAAAATGTTTTAGCCTGACTTTACTCTCATGATCCGTTACACGTTGGCTCACCACGCTCCCGGTTTCTCCAATATAGACTTTGCCACAAAAACAAGGGATTTTATATACTCCCGGATCCCTGAGAGGTGCCTTTTGATCTCTAGGGTTGTTTAGGAGTTTTCCTATTTTCCCAGGTGATTTATATATGATTTGAATTTTGTGTTTGTTGAGAATTCTTCCTATTTGTTCTGTGATGCCTTGAATGTAGGGTAAGATGGTGGTCGTTCTTTCTCTCTTTCTTTAGTAGGTTGGTTTTGCTTTTTTTACTGTATTTCCTAATTGCTTTATCAATTTTTTTGTTTATGTAATCGTTTTAAATTATAATTTGTTTTAACGTTTCGTAATTTCTTTTGTAAGTTATTGCTTTTGAGATAGGTGGTGGTGGGAGGAGGTATGTAGGTATCTGTTTGTATGGTTGAGTTTTCTGTAAACTTTGTGTCCTAATGTGTTATCAGATCGTTTGTAAACTAGTACGTCCAAGTGAGGCAATTTTCCGTTTGGTTAAATTCCCATGGTGAACTGGATATTAGCGTGTAATCGGTTGATGAAATCGAAGAGCTTGTGTAGTTCATCTAGTCCATGCCTCCAGATGACAAAAGTTTCTCCAACGTAACGGCACAAAAATTTCGGTTTAAGCTTTGATTGGTTGAAGATTTTAGTTTCTAAATTTTGCACTCCAAGCTTAAACCGGAATCTTGGTGCTGTTATGTTGACGACACTTTTGTCATCTAGAGAAATGGACTAGATGAACTAACAAGTTTTTCGATTTCCTCAATTG
>CAKNYM010051259.1:346926-367148 GCA_932195095.1 Andricus curvator | reverse complement strand
CAAATTTTACACAAATCTAATACCTTCTCTAGATGAGAATGTAAAAAATTCTTCCAAATAATATAATATTTGAACTTAGGTGGCTTAATCAAGTACGATCGTAACCAATTTTAGTGTTATAAGAAATTAAAAATATCATAAGCAGAAAATTCCATAGTAGAAATAATGTAAAAAAAAGTATTCTTTTTACATATAATTCTTCAGAATATTTTTAAATTCTGAAAATTTTGTACAAAACAAAAAAACAGTATTGAAGTATAAAGTAGAGTTATTCACTATGTTCATTTATAATAATTATCTCAACTGATATTATGATAAAAGAGAAAACATTATAAAATAGTTTCCGATAATTTATTTAATTTTGTAAAATGTCAGTGCGTGGTCTGTCTTATAGATTGAAAAGCGAAAATCTGTTGTTTTACTGATAAGCAAGTTATAAGTCGTCCTTCTTTTTTAATTTGAAACGGACCGCCTAAAAAATGTTGCGGAGGGGGCCTACACGTTTCTAGTTGTGCCACTGAACTCACTTACAATTTCAAATAGTAAGGCTAACAATCTCGCGCAGTGCTTATTGCAATGCGAAAAAGCAGATCGAACTCACTTGCAAAAGTCAAACTCACAATTCTTTGCTTACTATGAAAATTAGTTATTCATACAGTTTACATGTTCAAATGTACTATTTCAAATAGGTATTGAAGCTACTTGTTCTAGTAATCCTTTTTTTTTAAATTTTAAGTAGTAATGCTGACTTTAGACTTTGTATATTTTGAGATCACTATCTCATTCAGTATCAAAAACTATTTGAATTGTTTCTTGTGCAATGCGAACAAGTAAACTTCAAGTCAACAATACATCAAAGTGAATCTAACTATCTACTTTTTTCCGTGAACTGGATATTAAATATCTTAATATATATTATTGATTTGGTATTATATATTATATTCAACTTACGAACAGAATTAAGGAATATCATAAAAGTGAAAAGCAGAGTACAGATAAAGACCTTCATTTCGCAAGAAACAAAGAACTGATGACAGAATTTTTAACTAATAAGATGTTGAATATGCTCTACTTTTAAACATGCTAGCAGCCATTATCCCACATAGAAAAAATGATTGTGATATGGACAATTGTGTCAAATTATAACATAACCTTCGGAAGGTGGGTAGTAGGGGAGTCAAATCCAATTTGAACTCTACTCACCAAGCCCTTTACATAGGTATAGGGGAATGTTGTCAGGGTTGGCCACCCTTTTGACTTTTGCCCATAACTTCTGCTTGAGGAAGAATTTGTTCAATCCAAGCTAATCGCTGGAAAGGTCTGGAAAAAGTAACACTTTTGCTGCACATCGGAAATTTATTGAGTGAAAAATATAAAAGTTATAGCATTTAAAAAAAACGAAATGCTGTCAAGGTCGGCCCTTGCATGAGTTTTCCATTCTATTTTCTCTTTATTTAATCAGATTTCATGTTATTGGCGCTTATTTTTCTTTTATCAGTCACATACACACTTATAGCTACCCAGTACCTTACTTTTGCAATAGTTACTTTTGAAGTTGAGTTTGATGTGAAATAAATAACTTCGACTATTTGAACATTTCTTTCCGAATTAAACTTTTGAATTTTTTGATACTGTAGCCATTACAGCCCTTCCGCGGAATAGAAAAGAATGTTTAGAATCGGAATAAATCTATAGAACGCCATAGACACAAAACTTGTGTTAATCCAACGTTATTTCTGCCGAGGCTTCAGTTCGAGGGGCTATTCTCTGAGTGAAAATGAGTGTAAGAATTAATGATTTTCGAAGAGTACATGATCTCGAATCTGAGTTGAGATAAGTGAAGCGGAATGAGTCAAAGTTGGCGAGAATCGGAGAGAACTGGAGAGAATCGAAGCGAATACTGATGAATTTAAAGAACACAAGAAGATCAGGAAGAGTATGAAATAAGTTTTCTATTCTGGTTCTGAACTTCTTTATTTCTTTAATGGATGTTTTCTCATAATTAGTCAATTGTATGTATTAAAAAATGTTGCTTTAGAAAAAAATGCTCCTCTGAGAGTCGTCCAAC
Source organism: Andricus curvator (assembly GCA_932195095.1). NCBI lineage: Eukaryota > Metazoa > Arthropoda > Insecta > Hymenoptera > Cynipidae > Andricus > Andricus curvator. The sequence goes on along the minus strand of CAKNYM010051259.1, from coordinate 365,080 downwards.
CTTTTTTAGTAACTTTTTGCTGTTGAATCGAAATAAAGAATAAAAAAGTACAGTTTAATTTTTCTCATTTTTAAACGTAAATGTTAATTTTTTATGTCAACAATCGACAGAATCAATAAATGAGACAGGACAATTTTTTTCGTAAATGGTTTTCTAACCGATGCTATGTTCGAAGTTTCAAAAAACCTGAAATTGTAAGAGGAATATTGCATTATTTAAAAAAAAATTTAAATGCGAATATATGGAAAGTGATCAATTTCTCGGGGAGGGTAGCCCCAGATTTTCGTAGTCAGCACAACATTTTACGTAATATACAGTAAAAAAAATCGGACACACATAGAACTGCACATAGAATACCCCTGGCTCATCCCGGTGGCATCATTGCAAAAATGATTTATAAAGACTTTACAATATAAAATGAAGTAACGTAAAAATATAAATAAAAGGGTCGGATCTATTCTAAATCAGGCAGGTTTTACAATCACAGTTCACACGTAAAGTCGCACAATCTCTTCGTGGCGAAACATGTTCTTTTTTAGAGGAAATTAGGCGACACGTATTTTTCCGTTTTGAGAATAAAAAAACCCACGATGTTACGAGTACTTGAATTTCGACGTCTATTTTTCAAAAAACACCATTTTTTCTTCAAACTCATATAGTTTTTGACCTAATGTTGATGTTATAAATATCTTTTTTGGATTCTGGTGGCGTTTACCGTTCTCTTGCAAAATCTGTCGGAAATTTTTTTTAGGTTTAAAATTGAAAATATGGCGACGACTTGTTTGAAAATATAAACAGTAAAGAAATTTATTTTCTTAAATTCGAGTTTTCGCATTTTTCTGCGTTTTATTTATTTTTAAATTAATGCAGTAATCTTCTTATAATTTTGGGTTTTCTTAAGATAAAATATAGCGTCGGCTAGGAAACAGATTTACGAACAAAAAATTTGTATCATTTTTTGATTCAGTTAATTTTTATCATAAAAAATTAACAATTACGTTGAAAATCGATGAAAAGTAAAATTGTACCTATTTTGGTTGGAATGTTGATTCTGCAGCAAAAAGTGTTTTACAAAAGTTGGTCTACTGCCAGAAAAACATTTTTTTATAAGACATTCTTTGATGAAAGTGATCAATTTCGAGAAAACATTGATTAAGGAAATAATAAAGTTCAAAGACAGAATAGAAAGCTGTTTCTCTTCATAGAAAGACATTTTATCAACAAATTTCAAGAAATAGAAGATACTTCTTTTCAGGTCTACTTCAACTTTTATGAAGAAAATTTCATTTAAATGTTTATAGTTAACAAGTTAAATGAGCACTGTTCTGGGGCTGGGCTTGCCTGGTTACTGAGGTACTATGAGCACGGACTCTGATGAAGCACCGGTGTCCGACTATAATGGCGTGGGATCACTGACGCACCGCCTGACCGGTATGAGACCACTGGTTCACCGCGCCGTCAGTGATGCCTTCCGATTATAGTGTGGCATTCTTGTTCGGTAGACCCAGGTGGAAACACACCCCAGCTAACACAGTTACTAGTCCGAATAGTCACATAATTGTAAAAAGATTAAAAAAACCAGTCACTGGTGACTTCCATGCTGGTCACCCAGTGACAATATATTTCCCACTCAAAGTAGTAACAAATTACAAGCGAAGCAGGTAACATTATCCCGCCATTGTAATCACATGCTTGTAACAAAGTGATGTTTGGAAACGCAACGTGCAATGACAGCTTAACCTCAAAATATACATCGTTTCGGAATTATAATTATGAATATTTTTGCAAAAATGTTGGAAAGGAACATAATTAAACGATAAATAAGTTCCAGAAAAGGGAGATAATATGTGAACAAAGCTTTTATAAAAAAACAGATATTTATCAGCTGAACCCTTACGAAAAAGAAATTACATTATAGAGGTTAGACCCAAAATGTATATGTATAAATGAAGATCGCTGCCGGCTGTTACCGCCATGTTACTAGTCTGACAGGGAACGGTTGCAAACAAGCCTCCCTAGTAAACTACGGCGATTATGCCGTTACCTGCTAGGAGACTGAGATACAAGTAACAATTCCTCTGATAACATGTGATCATTCAGGAACCTTTCAGGATGGTAACAGGTTAGCTGGGACCACTGGCACAGTACTGGCCCAGTACAGATTGCTGGAGTCCCATACAAAGTAATTTGGTACACTTAATTTGGTGCCTGAATGTAGGGACTTCGTGGAATGCTTTCTTCATGTGTGTACAAGATTTCTGCAAAGTTTCAATAATTTCCGATAATTTTTTTCATTGAAAAAAGGATTTCATGAACCTATGTAAAATTTTTTGAAAAATTCTGAGTTCCTGCCCTTGCTGCTAGGTCATAACGAGGTTCTTATTGCTGTCTCGATTTTTGCCTGCGATGAGGGAAAAAGGTCAGGCTATACTTGTTTTTTTCCTACCTCGCACAGTGGTCCAAATTAGGAAATCACTGTTCAAAATCGGTTAGAAATTACAATTCACAACCGATTTCGATGTTTTTTCTAGAGAAATTATCAGCATTAAATACACAATAATGTCTATAATTTATTATTCAAGTTCATTCCTATGTTACTTATTGTGTAAATAAATAATCTGGAAAAATGAGACTTTTTGAGAATACTACTTTTTATTGCCGATGAAAAAATTTAAATAAAGTTTCTATGCATCTGAATCAACGCAGATATACTTAAGGAACATAAATAATTAGTTTAAAATTGAAGCTTAATAGATTATATATTAACAAAAACACTTTTATGATGAGCTCAACGGCTGACAAAATTTTTCGTTGACTAAAAGTGCTCAAGTACTTTATAGAAATAATATTCATAACAGATTGTTACAAAATATTAATACTTAATATTGTTATAGACATTTTAACAAACAAAGACTATATTTTGCATCTTTTTTCTTAGGTATATATTATTGTGTTTCTCATCAAACCAGTTGCAAATACACGTGAATATGTTACGCATATTCAGTTTTACATTTTTTGAATATGTAAGTATTGTTTTCATATAAAATTTCTGAATATTTTCCAAATTATTAATATGCACACTCATTCATAAATATGGAATATTTCTCATTGTCATTGATAAAAATTATGAGGGAATTTCAAAAGTAGTCACTTTCACATGGAAAAAAAAATGTGCCTGAAAAATATTCCAAATAACTGAATAAAAATATTCTATTGAAAGAATGTAACATTTACTCTGAATTATTCATTAATCGTCATTAACAAATTATTAAATATGCACATATTTATTTATATATTTTTGACTTCCGGTTCTGATCGCGAGCAGCTAGCACGCGCGCGAGATCGGGCGCCAAGAAAATCGAGTTTTCCGTAGTTTTTGGTACATACGGTCTATGGTGAATTGGATTTGGATTAAGTGAAGGTGATTACGTATGGGTGAGTATTATCAGTGAGTGGGGTGACTTGTGGGATTATATTTTTGGAAAGGAGGCTGAAGTGATGGGGGACAGAGAGGTTAGGAAGATGGGAGGGAAAGATGGCGACCAGGACGGATTGTCCACGTCGTCGCCGGAAATAGGGCGACCTGCAGCGCCACCTTTTTCCGAACATGAGCAGAGTGGGGAAGTACTACCGAGAAAAGAAGGAGCAGAGACCAAGAAGGGAGGAGATTGACCGACCCATAAGAGCGACTCGACATGGTTAGATTAGCAACCAGAAGTGCAAAAGAGGCGACCCGGGCGTCCTAGTAGAGCAGAAACAATGGCCAGAGAAAACGCCAAGAGCGCCAGAAAGCTAGCAGGATTCCTGATTCATAATAACGACCAATCAGTGTTCAAGGCCTCGAAAAAACTGCAGAGATCTCCAGTGGGGAGAATGATAACGGGGGAAAAGGGGATACCGGAGGAAAAAGACAACTCAAAGGAAGAAGGACCATTGATAGGAGAATCAGAAGCAGAAGATTTGAATGCAGGGGAGTTATCGGGAGAAGCAGAAGATAGCGAACTCGAGGGGAACAGAAGGAGCAACGCAGAGCAGGAGGTAATAAGCGGCGGACACACGAAACATTGGAACGAAGTGATAACAGGAATTCTTAACGACTGGTGGGACTCAAGAGTGCAGAAGGAAATTAACAATTTCAAAATGCAAGTGGGTGAACTCAGAAGAGAAATAGAGGAAGGAGTGAGAAAAGAAGCGGCCACTGTTTCGGCTCTTAGGAAAGCGAGAGAACGTGAGAGGGAACTGGCTGAAGAGCTGTCAGCTGTGAAAGAAGAATTGGCGAGAGTGAGGTACGAGCTTGGGTTGATAGAACAGGGACAGTATAGGAGAAATACGATGGGACAACCGAATCAGCCGATGAGGATTCACGGCAAATGAAGGATATAGAGAATGAGTTTCCACAGAGAACGAAGGACAGGAATGGGAATATTGATAAGAACAGAAGCAGAGAGAGTTCGAGGCAGAGTTGGGAAGGAGAAGAGCCATGCCGATTTGACCGTGCCCGATCAGAGTCTCGACAGAGAAACGGAGATAAACAGAATGAAAAGAGGAGCGAGCAAAATTTACCTGAGAAGCTTGGTGGGGCCGAGCTGGAGTATGAACTTGAAAAAAGACGAAAGAGAAGAAACAGTGTTTTAGTGCGAGGGTTTCGGTCCAGAGGGAGAGATCTGGGGAACAAAAAGACGATTACTGGCCAATAAGCACAGACTCGGTGGGACAAGAATCTTTGTCGACGATGACCTGACATGCAGAGAGAAGGAGATTCAGGATAGGATACGAAGCAAAGTTTGGAAAGCAAGGAGGAACGGATATAAAGCTAGTACCAGCTATATGAGCTGGGCAATTAACGACAGCATATTTACATGGAGCGAGGAAGAAGGAAGAGTGAAGAAGAAGCCATTTCGTGCAAGAAGAGGGGGGAGAGGTGGCGAGCGGGGTTATTAAAGGTGTTGTGTGGAATCTTGCGGGGGGCAGAAAGGTCAAAGGAGTGTGGAGTTTCTTAAATTCCTTTGATATAGTGATAGTGCAAGAGACGTGGGTCGAGAAGGACAGAGAGTACGTTCTTTTGGAGTCACTGGACAAGGATTTTATATGGATTACCAAAGCTGCGGTAAGAAAGAAAAAGAAGGGTAGAGCTATGGGGGGGTCAACTTATTGGAGTGCGTAAAAATGTATGTGGGAGTGTGAAAATGTATGAGTGGGAGTTTGGAATTGTGATCAGCGCAGATCGTCTAGGCAACTGGAGAAACAAAGTGAATATTGTAACTATTTATAATAATGTAGGGGTTAAAAGGGCGACGGATAAGATGAGAGAAGTTATAGAAAAAATGCAGGAGAGGGATGAGAAAGTAGTTATTTTGGGGGACTGGAATGCAAGGATTGGGGAGGAGACAGGCGGGGGCGAAATGGACACAAATTTTGCTAGAAACTATTGTGGAACTAGGGAATCTGAAGACAAAATTGTAAACGAGGAAGGAACCAAATTGTTAAACTTTTGTGAAGAAATGGGGCTAATTATTATGAATGGGAGGATTGGTAATGACCGTAAAGGAAAGTGGACGCATCTCGGGGAGGACGAGGGTTCGGTTATCGACTACATAATTGAGACTGAGGGAATCGCAGATTCGGATATAAAAGATATCGAGGTGGTAACGAGAATGCAATCAGACCATTTTCCGGTGACCTTCAAGATAGCTGGGAAGGGGGAACGGGGGGAAGGTGCTAGAAAGCATACCAGAAGGAAAAGAGGACAGAGGGAGGGAACAGAAATAGAAGGACAGCAAGTACCTTATAGGTTAGTGTGGGATGACAGCAAGAGCAAGGAATATAGGGAGAACATGGAAGAAATTGGAAAGGAAATAATAACGGAAAACGTAGGGGAGTGGGAAGATAGGTGGGACCGACTAATAGAGAATATAAAAAAAGGAGCAGAAAGGGTTGACATGGCTAGAAACAAGAAGACGAAAAGAACAGGAGAGGGAGAAAGGGAATTCAAGGGAAGAGATGAGGAGGAAAAGAAATTGATGAAGAACGTTTTTAAACACTTAAAAAAATATTTGAAGACAAAAGGGAACAGGGAACGGGAGGACTATAAAGCGAGTAGGAGGAAACTGAAGGAATACCGCAGAGAAAGAAATAATCGGGAAAGGAAACAGAAATGGGAAAAGGTAAAGAATAGTAACAATATGGGAGATTTTTGGGGGGCAATAGGTGAGTTTAGGCCGAAACGGAGATTTAGAGGAAATGGAATCAAAAAGGTTCAGTGGGAGAAGCATTTCATGAAACTCTTGGGAGGCCAGGATACTGAATCAGAAAATCTAAGAACTCATGAGGAACTAGACGAGATCGAAAAAACAGACACGGCACAAGGGGAAACAGGGAGGAGGCAGGAAGAGGGAGAAAATCAGGTATTAGAATGGGATAAAGAGGAGGTTAGGGGGGAGGGGGGGCGATTTGGACTTGGAAATAAATAGGGAAATCACGTTTGAGGAGGTAGCGAAAGTAGTAGACAGATTGAAGAAAGGGAAAGCACCAGGTGAAGACGGCATCGCCATAGAATTTTTTAAATGGCTACCGAAAGTTTGGGCTTTAGAGGTACATAGGATATTGAATGGGTTCTGGATGGAAGGAAAATTGACTTGCGGCTGGGAAAAAGAGCAGATATTTCCTATACACAAAGGGGCGAATGGAAGTGAAACGGAAAATTATAGAGGAGTCGCACTCCTGGATGCCGGGTACAAAATTCTAACAGCCATCTTGGACGAAAGACTTAGAGGCTGGCTAGAAAAGGAAGGGAAGTATGAAGAAAGCCAGGCAGATTTTAGGAGGGGAAGGGCTACTCGGCATCATGTGTGGGTTATCAATTCGCTGATCAACAACAAGCTGAAGGCAAAGGGTGGCAAGCTTTATGCGGCGTTTGTAGATCTCAAAAAAGCGTTTGATACAGTCTATAGAGTGATATTGGTACAGAAATTACAGAAAATAGGGATTAAAGGTAGAATGTTATATATGATTAGAAAGATTTACAATAAGACATTAAATGATGTTATTACGAGCGAAGGGATCACAAAATCTTTTTTTACAAACAGGGGCGTGAGGCAAGGGTGTCCACTCAGTCCAACCTTGTTCAATATACTTATAGGAGATATGGATGAGGCTTGGGAGAAAGGAAACATAGGAGGGACAGTAATAGGAGGAACCAAAATCTTTGGACTTAAATTTGCGGACGATGTGGCCTTGGTGGTGGACCATGCGGAGGGGCTCACGGAAATGCTAAAAAATCTAGAGAGGTATGTCGAAAAGAATAAATTGGAAATTAACGGAAATAAGACCAAGGTAATGATATTCAGGAAAGGGGGAAGAAGGGCACAAGGGGAGAGATGGGAAGTGGAGGCTAAAGAATTGGAAGTAGTGAATAGTTTTAAGTATTTGGGATATTGGTTTTCGACGGGAGGAGCTTGCACAAAACGCACAGAGAAAATAGCGGGGAAAGCGAGAATTGCCGCAAATGTAGCATGGGGTGTTCTCAAGAGAGCAAGAATGAATAGGTTGAGTAAAAGATTATATCTGATGGACATGTTGGTGAAAGCAGGAGGAATGTACGGCGTAGAAATTTGGGGCTGGGCCAGAAGAGAGCCAGTAGAGAAAATGCACGGTAGGTTTGTTAAAATGGCAATGGGAGTTGATACATCAACTCCAGGCTACATCTGGAGAATGGAGGCAGGAAGCCAGAGTTTAGAGATCGAGGCTCGGGCGCGAGCAGGAAAATACCTTATGGGAATTTGCGAAATGGAGAATGAGAGATGGCCAAAAATCTGCTTGAGGGAAGAGTTGAGGGGAATAAAGAACAAAAATCCTTCAAATTGGGGCAAAGTATTTGAGAAAGCTTGCCGGGATGTAGGGGACGGAGAGACAGCCGAGTTGCTGCGGAAAGGAGGGCGAGAAGAGGAGGTCAAAAAGAACTTAGAGAAAGGAATCGAGACGATTCTCGCACAGGAAATACAGGGAGATTGGGGGAGAATAGACAGGTCGTCGTATTGTAGCGGGTACAAAAGTTGGAAATCGCAATTGGGAAGGGAGGAATACTGGGAGGATGAAAATATAAGTTGAAGGGATAAAGAGCAGTGGGCACGATTAAGATGTGGGAATGTGGGGAAAGCGGGAAATAAAGGATACGAGAACACAATATGCAGACTAGGTAAAGAAGAGGAGGAAAACATTTTCCATGTATGGAAATGTGAAGGGGCTAGTCAGGTAGTAGAGAGAAAATGTGTGCAAGGGGTGAAGGATTGGGTGGATGGGAAGAAGGGGAGGGATTTTGAAGAATTATTACTTAAAACTTTAAGTGGAAAACCGAACCTCGTCCTCTGCGAGTATGCTAGGGATTTTGAAAAAGGAGCAAGGGAGAAAGAAAGTGCAAGTGATTTGTAGAATATCAGCGTTATAGCTTTCTAATTCTTTTAAGTTGTTTTGTATATTAATTTTAAGTTCTTTATATACGAGGATGCTAAAATGTAAAAACCGAAAGGTATACATGGATTGAATAAATATATATTTATATATTTTTTGCCTAGGTAAAGATTGTTTCTCTCATAAAAAATTTAAAAAATATGTTTTCAATTAATTAATTTTCACACTTGTAAAAATATTTAAAATTTTTTCTTTCGATTAATAAAAGTTATGAATAAATTCCAAAATTAGTCACTTTCACATAAAAAAAAAAAAAAAATTGATTAGCAGTTTGAACTCGAAAGTTCATTGCCTCACTACCCGATTCGGGTAGTGTTTCTAGGTGGATATTTACTACCAATGTGGGCCCACCACACCCACGACGGGCCAACAGCAACGCAGTATTCCTGGATTGTCACCCATCCAAGTACTAACCGCGCCCAACAATGCTTAACTTCAGTGATCTTACGAGAACTGGTGTTTCCAGAGTGGTATCGCCGTTGGCAGTCACTTTCACATAGAATTTTTTTTTTACTAGAAAATATTTCAGACAACCGAATAGTATAATTTCATTAAGAAAATGTATCGCTATCTCTTAAGTGTTATTCAAAAATGTGTTTTAAAGCGATTGATAATCACAGAAAATTATAAGCATTAAATCCTTATTATTGTTAATAACATAAATTATGAACAAATTTAAAAACAAGACACTTTTAGAATTCGTATATAAATAACTACTTAATAACAATAGTATTTTTTCAATTTGAATTTATTTATTGTTAAATTTACACTATAATGAATCTTAAATTCATAGCTGCGTCTAGTCGTCCCGAAAAATTGAGGAAGCCGGAAAAGGGGATGGACTTATCGTCCCGAAATTTCAAGACGTCTAACCAATTGTATGTAATATATTTGAATACTCATCCCGAATTTCTGGACGACGAGACACTCCGTAAATTTATATTAGGAGGAAAATAGCTGTAAACAGTTACAATAGAATATTTATCTCATAATTAATGAGTAAAAATATCAATTAAGAATAGAAGACACTGTATATCTTAATCGAAAATTATTATTCAAGTGTACAGAATATGATATGATACAGTAGACAAAATAATTTTTTTTTTATAAAAGTGACTAGTTTTAGAAGTTGTTCATAATTATGATTTAAACAAATGAGAAGGGTTGATTGTTTTAAATTTTCTGTGATTATTAATCACTTTGAAATATATTATTTCACATTTTCTTTATGGAATATTTTTATATAGTTGTCTGGAATATTGTTTAGTATAAAAAATCATTTTTTTCTATGCGAAAGTGGCTAATTTTGGAATTTGTTTATAATTTTTATTATCATCAATAAGAAATATTTATAATATTGATAAATGGGTGAGATTTCTGCCGCTGAGCTCCTCATCAAAGTATTTATTAATACATATAATCTATCTTTACTCGTAGCTTTACTCCTTAACTACCTGCATTGATTCTGATGCACAGAAACTTTATTTAAGTTCACTGAGAAAAATGTTTATATGAATAAAACAAATTTTTTTTTTATATAGGGTCAAACAAATATTTTATTGATTAAAATAAATATTTGTTTGATTCAAATAAAATTTATTTGATTCAAACACGCGATCGTTTCACTCAAACAAATTTTATTTGGACCAAACCAATTTTATCTTTGATATAGGGTCAAACAAATATTTGTTTGATTCAAAGAAACATTTTTATGAGTTTCTTTTCCTCGGCGATAAAAAATAATTTTCTCAAAAAGTCTCATTTTTCCAGATTATTTGTTTATGCAATAAATAACATAAGAATAAATTTAAAAGCATAATACATTATTGTGTATTTAATGCGGCGAATTTCTAAAAAAAAATCAAAATCGGTCAAAAATTGTAAGCTCTAGACGATTTTGAACAGTAAATTCCTAATTTGGACCACTGCGCGAGGTAGGTAAAAAACAAGGAAAGCCTGTCCCTTTTCTCTCATCGCAGGCAAAACACCGAGGCAGTAATAAGAACCTTGATGACCTAGCAAAGAATGCAGGAACTCAGAATATTTTAAGAAATTTCACAAGGGTTCATGAAAGATTTTTTTCAATGAAAACAAAATTATGGGAAATTATTGAAACTTTGCAGATATCTTTTACACGTATGTGAATCAAGCGTTCCACGAAGTCCCTACCCTCAGCCAACAAATTAAGTATACCAAATTTAAAGATGAAGATGGATGAAAAAAGGAAACTAATTAAGCTAATGATAATTAATTTATCGCAAATCGTCAAATTGATCGCCGTCACATTTTAATTGTAATATGTATCACCTGTTCCTTATAGGGCTATTTAGCCCTAGGAACTTTTCATAAATAAATACAAAAATACAAATACAAATTACCTTATATGAGATTGTAGGCAACCTAGAGATAAATGGTTAACTGTACAAAAGAGTTACAAAAGCCTTATTCGTACAGAATAAGATACCGAACATTTTTCTATTCAACTATTTTTCACTCAAAGTAACCTTTTTTATGAAAAACAAAAAAAACTTGAAACATATGATTTTTCCCGCTATTTTGGATAATTATAAAAAAAACTCAAGCTTTACAGTTATTGAATTTTTTTGTTGATTCAGAGTACCATCTAGAAGTTATATAAAAAATCAGCTTTATTAGATTTAGTTCTATGTTAGGGTCATCTTTGTTCCTCCTTGACTGGCCTGTACCCAACGTTTATTAATTTAAAATGTTACACAATTACAGAACGTCGATAAATCATATAGCTTCCGAATTTTCGGGAACATTTGAAAATTTATTAATTGCATCAATCATACCCAAGCCAAGGCCCCTTTTGTTCAGTTGTTGGAGATTTCCTCATTTTAAAAGTATCTCTATCCGTTCTCAAGATATTTTAAATTTTTGAAAAATTTGAAAATCTCCATTTTGCATAATTTTATGATATAAGAAAAAGTGTGTGTGTGTGAAAATCTTTGTAAATGGTGTAAATTTTGAGGGATTCACAAGACTTGTCGATGTAATTTTGAAATAAAAAAAAATTTTAGAGACAACAACAAAATTGTGTTATTTTGTATTGTAGTTGACTTGTAGCAATTTAAGGTGGAGAAAAATATTTGTTCAAACTGTGAGCATATGTTGATATACTTTGTAATATTTCACAACTTGTTCAGTGACACATATGCGTCGTGTCGTAGAACTGAAAATCCTTGAGAAGAAATCTCTTGTTATATTAAGAGTATAGGGAGCCGACTAAATAAGGTTTGATCTTGGTCACGAATCGTTTACGAAAGGACAGCCACTGCGAGCAGAAATAATTAAATTAACGAAACAAGTTCACACTGTCTCCATCTTTATTTCTGCCGAGGTTTCACTTAATGAAACCATAAGGGGTCATCCACAAATTACGTAAGACGTTTTGAGGGGAGGAGGCTTGGTAAAATCTCACTCTATAATATCTTAGTCTGCTGTGGGGGGGGGGGGGGGCCCGTGTAAATCTTAGGGTTTCTTACATGGGGGAGGGGATGTTGAAAATTTCGGAAAAACACCTCACGTAATTTGTGGATAACCCAGAATAAAATATTGGTGGAAGAAAATGCATTTCCAAAAGTTACGACTTTTCGAAACATGAAGAATAATGCGTTTCTAAAAGTCAAGACTTTCGTCACATGAAAAATAATGCGCTTATAAAATTTATGACGATTTTGGAAACAAGAAGAATGATTCGTTTCCAAAAAGTTCATTATCAGGAATAGAGTAATGTAAGAACTTATAATTTTATTTATATCCATGTCCAAGAACACGGTTTCCAATCTTTATAAAAAACAGTTTAAAATTTTTGATTTGTAAAAACTTAATTCCATGGGCGAATATAAAATATGGCTCAACTCATATTGCTGCCAAATATTTGGCTTTCATAGTCGGTCCGACTTTGAACAAACAGTCTTACTCTGGATAATGATTATAATCGCATATGGCAAAAATTCCTTTCCAATTTCGCTGATCTGCCTCTTCGATGAGCCCCCACCTCCCAGGATTTGCGCCATTATCACTCGTTTCCAATCGTCACGTGTAGATCTGGTCCAATCGATACCATGACATTTTCAAGGAAAGTAAATAAAGTTTCCTCATTTTCTATCATCAAAATTGCGTAAATAAAAGAATTAGGGTTTCCAAATAATGAGATAATGGCTAGTATATATATATATAAGTGAATCAAATTCAACATTTTATTCATTACAGCGCAAGAAATTCTTTCAAAATCAGTTATTTGTCTCAGGCAAAATGAGAACTTTGATTTGTACTCTGCTTCTCACCTTTGTAATATTTCTTAATTCTGTTCGTAAGTAGAATATATAATAATACCGAATCATTATTAATCATATATTAGATATAAGATATATAATATTCAGATATAGGCTGTATTAGAAACTTGGGCTTTCGTAAATATATTAGGGTGTACCAGAAAATCATCTTTTTTTAAAATAATGTTCCTCGATTTAAAAAAGTATAGGTCTCCTGCAAGTTCAAGGTCATTCAATGAAACAGTTCTTTAATTATCGCCGTTAAAATTTCTAAAAAATCACTTGTAAACCGCCGATTCTCAAACGTACGCCGAATCCGGCATAATTTTGAGTTGCAACATTTTTGAGAATCGAAAACAAATGAAGGTGTAATATACATCATTAATATTATGGCTGCGTCTAGTCGTCCCGAAAAATTCTAAGCTTCTACTTCATACATTTTTAGATACAATGTAACTTATTCCAAGAAAAACAGCTTATGCCGAACAAAAAACGAATAAAAAATTTATTTAAACGAGTAGATAATTTATCAGCTTTTTCCACGTTTTCAACTAAAACATTCTTGAGGCAGCACTTGGAAGCATCCTATCAAGTTCTTCCAGGGGTCAAACTTCATAGTTTGAACTAATTTTTGAAAAAATCGAAAAGCGTTATCACGTTAAAAAAATCTTTTTTTTATCAACAGTTGAAACATATGTTAATATCAAGGCCGTAGCCATGGGGGGGGGGGGTCAGCATGGGTTATCCCCCCACCCCCCGAAATTCTGGCAACATGTACATAATAGGCATATACTTTTCTAAAATGTCTAAACGTGGATTGAATTGCCAAATTTTGACCCGCACAACTACAAAATGTCCAAATGTGACACTTTCAATTGGCAAATGTCCAAATTTGACACTTCCAATTGGAAAATGCCCAAATGTCACCTTTTTAATTACAAAATACAAAATGTATGCCCCTACTCATCAACCATTCAGAAACATTCTACTTATTCCGGAAAGCTTCAAATCTACAGTGGAAAGACGCTTACAAACGTAGAGATTTAATGTTAATTTTTCGAACATATATGTTGGCAAAAGTTTTAGTTCATGATGTTCACTCAGAAAAATGTTTGTTAGAATCAAATAAACATTTTTTGACCATATATTAAAGATAGAATTTATTTGGTTCAAATAAAATTTCTTTGAGTTAAACAATCATTTGTTTAAATCAACCAAATATTGTTTTGACCCTATATCAAACAAAAAAGTCATTTGATTCAATCAAACATTCTCCTGAGTGTAATAAAGTTTAAAAAAAAATCTTACTATCGATTCAAGTTGGTTGCCTCCACAGGTCAGAAATGTAAAAATTGACTTACCAATTATACTAACTGGTTCACTGAGAAAAAAAATTTGGATCCAAAGAAATGCATTTCTTTGATTGCATTCATTTGAGCCAAAAAACCCGTTTACTTAGTTGTACTGAATATTGTTTGAAAGCAACAAACTCGTGCATTGATTCAAAGAAATCATTTCTTTGAGCGCTATTTCTTTGAAGTAAAGAAATATTTCTTGGCTTGAGAATATGAGATAATTAACTCAAGGAATTTATATTTTTAAAACTAAGGACCTAGATTCCTTGAATCTTGCTTTCGAATCCAAAGAAATATTTTTTAGTTTATAATATTTGAGCCTTTGAAATAAAAAATATTTTATTTGAAATAAGTAACTCATCGATGCGTGAAACAATTATTCCGTGTTCTTTGAATCAAAGAAATATTTACATAAATGAAAGCAATATTAATTAAGTGAAAGCGATATTTCTTTCATATAAGGGCATTGATACTGTTGTTTTAATAGAACGTGTCATTAGTCGAATAAAGTAGTTCGTTCACTTAAGTAATAATTTATTCACTTGGAAGATATGTTTCTTTTAATAAATAGAGTGAAGCGATTTATGTCCAATAAACATTTTCTTCAAGTGAAGAAATATATTTTTGAAATAACTTCAGACACCATTCGTTCGAAAAAATATTTTGGTAAAATTCTTTATTTGTACAGAGTAGTTCAGACATATGCCGCCAAGTGCGTAGATTTTATATTCTCACGATAGAAATGGATTCTCCAGTCTTTAAGTTAGCCATACATTTTCACAGTAGATATAATCTGAAATATGTGGTGATTGGTGTTTATCAATCTTCCTAAGCATTGGTAAGTTGGTCTTGCTTGAAATTCTTTTTGCTACTCCGCGAAAATGAAAATAAATATATTATTATAAATTATAATCATTATGATTGCATTGAATACATTTTTTAATAAATGGGCCTGCTTAATTTTTGTACTTTAACTATTCAAAATTTTTAAACAACAGGAAAACAATATGCCGCATCTTGGAAAGAAATAGATATTTATTTCCGTTGAAAAAAATTTCTTCGTTGCAAAGAAATGTTTATTTGACCAAAAAATACGCTTATTTGAATCAAAGAATCATATATTTGTTTCAAAAAAACTTTTACTCAGTCCGAGTTACATTTATTTGTATGTAATAATTATCTTCTTGAACTTACACTATACTTCTTTACATTACGGAACTCACTCATCATATCAAATACTTATTTATTACAGTCAATAACAAATCTATTTCGCTCAAAGAATATTTTACAGTGTCAAGTAAGTATTTCTATGCCTTAAGCATTGCGTTTCTTAAATCCAAACAAAACATTTCTTTAATCTGAAGAAATATTTCTTCAGCCATATTCTGCTCTACCATTTCTTTGAATCGAAGAAATTTCCTTTGATTCAAATAAGTTTTTTTTTCAGTGTTCGGATATAAATGACAGACACATCCCTTCCCGCTTCTATACAACCCACTTTCATTTTCACCCCTTTCCAACAACCCTCATATATCTTAAATGTGAGATGTCAAAATATGAATCTGACATCTGGAGACAAAATATTTGCATTAAAATTCCTTTTTTTTAATTCCTTATTACAGCTTCAACTGGAATTTGTCCCAACATATGTTCCAAATTCCGTCTCTGCTCTATAACTTTTGTCTCAACATATTACCAATCATTGAAACTGAAACTTTTGGCATACGCCGAACACAAATTTTTGCCAGAATGCTTTGTGTGTAACATTCCTTGTAGGCATTTTACCTGCGTAGATTTAAAGGCCACTCAAAAGCACCCGGACAAAGTCTTCGCGTGCTTCGATTCACGTCTTAATATTAACTGACTTTGTGGTTACATTTAGGATACCTTTATTTTATAGACCAGTAACTTTGGAGAATTTCTTCAATAAAAAATCCCTATATTTGTTCTTATAGATTCGGTTTTACAACCGTCAAGTAATCAGCAACGACCAATACCCCTGTCGACGCTACGCTACGTCCGAAATAATGGCAGATTAATCGAAGCTAATGGACATTATGGAATACTCATGAATGATAATTCGATTGTTGCAATTTCTGCAGCACAGGCGGTTCTTTTAGGTGCAATCGTACGTCGCCAAGTTCCCCAAATATTAATCGAAGTTAATGGACATTATGGATTACGCAAGGCTGATAATTCGATTGTTATAATTTCTCCAGAACAGGCGGCCCTGTTAGGTGCTGTGCCTCGCCCCGAAGTTCCAATTCTTTTTAAGGAAGGTGATACAGTATACCGTAATGAAAATCATGTTATAACAGTCCAGGGAGAGGCTGTTCTTGAAACTGGTCCAAACGGTAATTTAAAAACTAAAATACAATCAAAAACAAACATTAGAAAATTCTGCCTAAAACGTCTAATTTTTTTCCTGATTATGGAGTGTGTCATGGGCGGATTCAGAGATGGCCCGGATGCGCACACCTCCTATTCCCCTCATAGTTCTTATTTTTACGATTCTACGCAGCCTTTTAAGTGGAGGGGGGATATTGACTTCACCCCCCCCCCCACAAAAACCTTCCTTTGAATCTGACTTTGGGATGCTTTATAAGATATTAACCAACATTGCTAAAATTGTTAGCACATGTAATTTTTTTTACTAATAAAAATTAGTTTTTAATTTAATTTCTTCGACATTTATTAGTAGCCTCAAAACTTAGGCCAATTTTGTCTCGAATTTAGTAGTTCTAAGTTAATGATTTTTTTTAATCTTAAAATTAATTACTATTTTTCTTACACGATCAGGTCTACCAATGACGTTTAAACCTGAACAAGGTGATATAGTGATTCGCAGTGGACTTCCTATTGCAAAATATGATAATAATAAGTTTCGTCAGTGGAAGCCTCGGCAGTAGGCATATGTCCTTTCTCGCCCAGTGGGTAATTTAAAAAAAAATAAAATCTAAAACAAATATAGGATAGAATTGTGTCTAAAACGGCCAGTTTTTTCTTAATGATACGGTATTAATTAAGGATGTTGAAGTTAACTTTTTTCAAATTATTATAATATAATTGTTGCGGAACAATATCAAATTTTTTGAGTGCAGTGGAAAAAAATCCCAATATATTTGTTGTATAATTAATTAATTGTACCACTATAGTGTAGACTAACCTACTTAGTAGTTTTAATTTACATATTTTTGAATGATTCAAACAATCAAATTTATATTTTTTCTTACAGAATCAAGTAAAGAATGAAAGGCAAATAACACAAACTAAAATAATGTTGGTCTCCCCCTCTCACCAGGTCGAAATGGTCAGGATCGACGACGGCCCACACCATATAGGCCAACATGATGAGAATGATATCAATGAACAATACATGGAAGAAAAATTAAAAACTACGAAGCAGTGTTAAAATATTATAATAAATAAAATATTTAAACAAATTCATTTTTGATAATCATATTATTACATGCGGACACAAACCAGTAACGAAATATCTCGAATGTCAGTAAAGATCGGTAACAGAAATCTTGGATTAGGATCGCCCAGACTTATCTGCTGTTACGCGAAATTCCTTGTATTTTGTGTTATCATTGAATTTAAATACTTCCTCTAATATTTGGAGGTTTCTACGAGTATGATCTTGTGCAATGCAAAAAATTCTTTATCAGGGTCAATAAACCTCTTTAAGATTACTTTATAAAAATGTTAAACTAAGAAAAATATGGTCTTGTTTTTGAAAGAAAAACCAAAACGTGTCTGTCGATTCTCGTGCTTCCCGCTGCATGCTCGGTCTTTGTACTTCCCCACACTTGTAGGGAAGTTCAAAGCGTGAACTTTTCTATATTATGTTCAACTCTGATCTAATAATTGTATAGGTAATAGGTCGCCAACGGCGATACCACTCTGGAAACACCAGTTCTCGTAAGATCACTGAAGTTAAGCATTGTTGGGCGCGGTTAGTACTTGGATGGGTGACCGTTCAGGAAATACTGCGTTGCTGTTGGCCCGTCGTGGGTGTGGTGGGCCCACATT
>CAKNYM010051259.1:329159-346526 GCA_932195095.1 Andricus curvator | reverse complement strand
CTATGACAAAGCCACCGAACGCGTCCTCGAGTTGCGGATAGAGGGTCCCTGTACCGAGGGTTTCTGCTGAATATGGTTACAAAAATTATTGAGCAGTCGCGGATATTTGTCCAGGGATATCTAAGATACTTATTCTAAATATCTGAGGTACTTATTCTAAATATCTGAGATATTAAAGGACGAAGTCGAGAATTTGAGAGTGGTAAGATCTTGAATATTACTGTTATGTATCCGAGATGTTAAATTTAAACATCCGAGATATTACAGTAAATTGAACAGCCACACAAAAAAAGTTGGATCACCGACGGAATCGACTAGTCAATTCCTACGTGTTTTGAACTGCTGGAACTGAATCTGAATTCGGAATTTGAAAGTTAGCTCCCATTTTCAATATAAACTCAAAAAACATAACAAAAAATGAGTTTGTTTTTTGAGGTTATGTTGAAAATGGGAGATAACTTTAAAACTTCGAACTCAGATTCGGATTCAGCCAGTGGCGGATTTTTCATATAGGCTATGTAGGCCCCCCTCCCCAGTAACAGAAGTTTTTGTGGGACTGACGTTACAAGTAGACTCTCCACCATACGATTAATCACTACTTAACTTGGACATGATTTCGACTCGCAAAACAAATTTCGCGCATAAAGGTGGTAGTTGGGTGTACAACATAAACAATGAATAATACAAACAATAAAATAGCCTCGGAATGGACTGAAACTTTGATTGACGAAATGCATACACACGGTAAACGTAAAGGTCGAGTTTCAGGCGAAGAATGGAGACTGGGTGTTTGGACTACGAGAAACTATGCACGTAAGAAAACTAGATATTGTATGTGTACCTGAGACGAAGAAAAAGGGTTGCGAAAGTAGAAACATAGACAGTGGGGTGTTGAAAGACGGTTTTAAAATATGGTCAGGAGAAGTAGTGAATCACATGGTAGTCAAGGGTTCGGTTTAATTATGAATAAAAAAGCAAGACAGCATCTCAAAGATCATGATTTTGTATCTCCCAGATTGTTCTGGGCTAGAATGAAGGTAGGAATCAGAAGATTATTTATCATAGCGTGCTACGCCTCAGTTGATAGCGATCCGAGAGAATTGAAAGACGCCTTCTGGGACACTTGAAATGATACAATAAGTACTTGCGATCGAGGTGAAAGAATAATTCTGCTAGGAGATATGAACGGATTGGTCGACGTCCAACGTCAGGATACAGATACAGAAAGGGTGCTACGTAAGTTTGGGGATCCAACAAGAAAAAATTATAACGGGGAAAAATTAGTTAGCTTATGCTTAGAAAAGGGCTTATTTACTACAAATACTTGGTTTCGACATAAACTGATCCACACGTACACCTGTTGTAAAGGTAATAACCGCAGTATAATTGACTTCGTTATTGCGGATGAAAGACTAAGAGAACTAATAAAAGATACAAGAGTCATGAGGGGTTTCGAATGCAATACTGATCATTACTTTCTAGTCTCCAAAATCAACTTAGGACGGGGATGGAGAAGAAAAAGAACAAAAAAAAACGAAACAAACGCGAATCAAGATTGAAAATTTACAGAAACCGGAAGTGCGAATAGATTTTCAGAATAAGATAAACAAAAGAAAGGGAGATAAAAGTAACTGCAATAATTACAGAGGTATCAGCTTATTAAGTACCGTAAGTAAAATGTACTCAAAAATACTTATTCGTAGGGTAATAAAAATTACAGAAGAAAAGATATGGGAAGTCCAAAGTGGATTTATGCCAGGAAGATCATGTACACATCAAATATTTAGCTTAAAACAGATCACAGAAAAAAGCTTGAGAGCAAGAAAGAAAGTTTTCTGTTCATTTGTTGACCTAGAAAAAGCATTTGACAAGATAAATAGAAGTAAACTTTGGAAAGTCCGTAAAGAGTACGGAGTCAATGGATGGCTCCTACAAGCAATAAAAACAATATATACATGTAGTAAAGCGATTGTGAGGGTTAATGGGAAACTGAGTGACTGGTTCGATATTATGCAAGGCGTGAAACACACAGTAAAAAAAATGTTCAAAATGATACCGAAATCAATATCATTTTGATATGCAACAAAAATGATACCGAAATCAAGATCATTTTGATCGGCCGGAATGAATGATCGACTTTTTAGATCATAATGATCTGATGCGTTATCATGTATCAAAGCAAACCAAGATGGCTGACGTTCTTAGAGTACTTTAGCTCATATGCGAGCTTCTTATGGTTTCTGATCGTGCAGTGTACTTGAAAAGTTAAAAAATTAACGAATTCTGATATTAGAAAATATCATCTGTTAAGTGTAGTTGTCACTTGCGTGTGGTTAGATAAAATTTTTAGGTTATGTCGTTATGAGATCAGTGCCAAAAATTTGCGGCCATTTTCTTTAGTCTGATAAATGACCCAAAAAAGATGATCAAGATGATCCGAATGGACAGACCATTATGATCTCGAGAGTCAAATGATCGTTGGAGTAAAATGCTCTGCAACAAAATTGATCCTTTTTTTTTACTGTGCAAGGATGCGTTATGTCCGCATGGCTGTTTATCATATTTATGGATAAATCTCTGAGAATGGCCCTCTTCGACGAAGAAGGTATGTAGATCTCGAAACAGTGGAGGTACGTGGGTTAGCTTCCGCAGATGACAAAATTGTTATGGCAGAATCAATCAAGGACTTGCAAAGAATGTTGAATAAACAAGATGAGAGCTTAGAACAAGTTGACAAGTACGTATATCTGGGTAGCCTATTCACTAGCGACGAAAAAATAGATGTGGAGTTAGATAGGCACATAAATGAGGGTAAGGTTATCGGAAGAGCAGAATCCACTCTTAGAAGTAAAAGCATATAAAAAAAGCTGAAATAGCCATACATAATTCTATATTTGTACCGACTGTACTATACGGTAGCGAGACATGGATCTGTGAAGAAAAGGACAAGAGTAAAATTAGCGATGGTTCGGACATGTTGAAAGAATGAAAGATGAACGACTGACGAAACAAGGAAGCTAGAGTATTATGCCAGGACAGAAAAGTGTGGCGACAAATAGTTTGTGAAGAGAGTGACAATAGAGTCAATGACGCCTGAAACGAAGACCTTGGATGCTAATGGGCCCAAGTGGGGAATCACAGATAAGAATGCAACCGCGACACCAAGCGAGCAAGTCACGCTTAATGGTATAATAATAATAATAATAATTTTCCATGTTTGGATGGAAAATTTTCCATGTTTTATTGCATTTGAATTAAAAAAATCTCTTACGTACTCTAAGGCAGAGTTCACTTAACTCTGAGGCAACAACGGCTTGCTGGGCATGGCGCAGCCTACACAGGAGATAATCGGTCGCACAGGGAAATTAAAACATTAACAGTTTGTTAACTACTATTTCAATCGAGGTCAAAATTTCCAGAAAACTTCTTTGAACCTTTCTGACCAACTTTCTCACTGACAGTTTTTGCTTGCTCAAAATTCGCTCGACTCCCGAAACGATCAAAGTTCTTTGTGCACGAATTGTGCAACGCCTCGGCAAAAAAAGTAACATTTTTTCTAATAAACATTTTCAACTATTGCTAACGTAATCGGTCGCAGAAGATGACAATGCATACTTTTTATGAATTTTACTGAAAAATATTTAAAAGTTCCGATTTCGTCGTGAGTTGAACTGAAAAAAGGCGAAATATTTTAATCAGATAAAAAAACAGTTTTTTGTAAATAATTCGAAAACTAAAAAAGCTACAACTTTTTTTATTGAAAAAAAAAGATGCGGCATTTCATTTACGATGTAAATATGTATTTTTAAAATTAAAATTCGAAACTTTATTCTCAAGTGCCCAGGGGCCTCCCCACTCCAGCAAAATAATTTTATATCTCCTTTTTGCATTCGGGCCTCAATTCTGGTTGAGCTAAATTTTTTCCCCATTCAAAAATATTTTGGATGGGCAAAAAAACACATTTTTGAAAATGTAAGCGGGTCATGTTTTATTTTACTTTCTTCTCCTACTTCTTTTCGTTACTTTTTTTAGTTCCATCTATTGTTGCACGTAATATATTCCTAAATATCTGAGACCTCCCCTCCTACCCTGGCTTGGCGCCACTGTCGATGGTTTCCAATCGTCACGTGTAGATCTAGTCCACCTCCACTCGAACCTTTTCAAGAAAAATAACGTTTGCCTAAATTTATGTAATCATGTTTGTGAATAATGAGATAATGACTCGTATATATGTACAAGTAAAACAGAATTCAACCTCTTATCAGTTACAGCTTCGGGAATTCTTTAAAAATCTGTTCCCTGTCTCTAGCAAAATGAGGATTGTTAGTTGTACCCGGCTCTTCACTTTGATCATATTTCTCAATTCTGTTCGTAAGTAGAATATAGTGTAATGCTAAATCAATCATAAAATGCAAATATCTAATAACCAGATAGGGGCTATGCAAGTATTACGTAAGCATTTTGAGAGGGAGGGGGGCCTAAGGAGATGCTTATTGTTGTATATTCGTAATGCGAAAATATGCTTACAATAGGGGGGGGGGGGGGGGCCAGGACTGGGGAAAATAATGCTTACCTAATACTTGAATGGCCCCATATCGACTATACTCAAAAATTGTTCTTCATGAAGTATATATGTATATATACATTCAAATTCGCATTTCACTTTAAAACAATTTAGGCATTATATTCATTATATCGTACGTATTTCATATTGCTGCGTAATTATGTATTTAACAGAAAAGTTTCTTATTAATTTTTATAAAATTATTTGTTATAAATGATACATTATCATTTGTTGCACCAAGAAAAATCAATTCCAAATTTCGCATGGGACATTATCACCACTTTTGTAAGCGAATATTTGATGTGGTATAGGCACAAGATGCGAGGAATTTTTACATGAAATACACTCAACTCCTATTGAAGACCGGTTTCAAGGATGGCTCGCATTGGCCTTGGTCATCAATCGGAGTCCTCCAAACGTAAACAGTCTGGGCCGTGTGAACCATTTCCCAATATTATGCAATATCCGCGCACTGCCCGCATTGTCCCTACGCTCCTGTTGTTTACGAATAACTGAGTAGTTATAGTGTGCAAGCTTCCCTTGCTCCACACATCACAAAATTCCGTGGCCACACCAGGCCAGCAGTTCTAGGAATGCAGTGAATCGGTGGTCCTTATATCGGAAGTTGAGTAAACTGCGATTTTAGTATGACAATGTTCAGTAGAAAGAACACACGAAATTCGTTTTTTTTGGGTGTGGTTTTTTATAACACCCCCATGATTTCAGCCTATTTTCATACCTGCCGAGCGGGCCCACAAACTCGCTTCTCGAGCGGTGCGAGTAGAAAGTATACTTTCTACTCCCTATAGTGAGTAGAAAAATGGCGCAGCGAAAGAAAAGCTTATAATCACCTTAGTATGTGAATATCGTGCAGGCGACAGTCATGTTTTTCAAAGGTAGCAGGGATATTATAGCATAACGAAAGTATCAAACGTGTTGCTTGGATTAATGGTTTTGTGCATTTGCGGCCCTTTTGCCTCCAACTCGAAAAGCAAGATTTTAGAACCGACCTACAGTCATGAAAAGGACCGAGATTATAAGGAGTGTTAAAAAAGTATCGTATATGACTCCAGAAAATCTACTTGATTGCAGAAAATTATGTTTCTTCATTCAAGTTCATTTTCTGGAGACGAGAACAATTTTCTTGGATAAAGAAAATGTTGTATGGACCGTATTCAGACCAATATTTACTCAAATCAAAATGCTAATTTTTTTTCGTATAGTTCCACTGTTGTCTAGCGACAAGCTTCAAAGTCACATATACACTGCAAAAAACGAAGACAAATAGATCTATTTGTCTCTTTCACTCTCATGAGTTTCTGCTTTCATCCACTGCTTTTATCTGCCATGGGAGTCCACCATTAGACGCAAAGTATTTTCACAAAATTTTTGGTTCGGTGCGCGGCAAAAGTTTAAATTCTAAAGATTCGAAACTAAATAAGGCAACATTCACAGTAAAAACGAATACTTAAAGTTATATATTCGACTTAATTTCAAATATGACTTGAAATAAGGAAGCAACTAAATTTAAGTACACACACTATCTTGAATAAAGCACTTACTTATTTTAAATAAGAAATAGGCATTTCTCGACTGAAATAAAGTAAACTATGCACCTAACTTTCAATATACAGTTCTGAGAGTAAGTTGAAGGCAACCTGAAACCACATGTAAGGCTTTGGTTACCTAAAATTAAGAAGTACGCCTTACTGAATTTCAGGTTGACTTTGCCTTAATCGCGCTGGGACATGCGCACGACGCGGTCTTGGTATTCTGCTCCGTTTCTATAATCTAGTCCGCGTTTCAAGTGACGCTTTGTCGTAAGTCTCTAAAATTCTCGAACACAACCAGAATTTTATGTGTGTCTTAAATTTTATTCAGTTAAAAAGTCACTCGTGAACTGTCTATTTACTGCTTTTCGAAGTCAAAACTGCATTTTCTGCTTACATGTTTAGTGTAAGATTATATTTTTAAGGAACGCACATTGTTCTTTGTCAAGATTGCCATCAAAAGTATGATCGTCTAGTGGTGTTCACGTAAATAAAAAAGTGAGTCTTCGAGATTCTTAGTGCAGACAAAGTGTTCCACTTGTGAATTTATAGAAAATCCAAAAGGATTTTATAAAGATTATGTTTAAAATTTATGTGATTTCAGGTTAGGGTTCCCGGGTTATGGGCAGGGGGGGGGGGGGTGTTCGTGGTGAGGAGATGCATAACTTCAGTATAAATATGCGACTTACTTTCAGCAGGGAAAGTCCTTAATTCAATGTCATGTCTACCTAACACTACATTTTCAGTATAAATATCGTCTTAATTTCAGGTCTTTACTACCTTAATCTTAGGTCTTTACTGCTTGAATTTCAGTATCATTGTTTGCTTACTTTTATGATTAAAGCAAATTACTAATTTCAGGTTTCATATGCTTCTTTTTGTTATACCTTAAAATAATTCCAATTTTCGATTTAAATTAAGTGTTTGTTTTTTCTTTGAACTGAAATGAATTTGGTTATTGTGAATTCTCTTTTGTTAAAGCTCCTTCGAATTTAACGAACACATTCTCATCACGTATCTCGTGCTTCGCACTCAATTTTCTCCACAATGCGAACTTTTCTGCAATATATTCAACACTATTATATCAAATTTATATTACATTTATTTCTGTACCTTGGCCTGGGATAGCTTATTCAGATATTGCACAACAATGTACTTTCATTTGTCATGAAGACTTCAATATTTGTTCCTTATTTTGCACTAATTTTTATTCTCAGTTATCCTGAAAAATTTATATCATTCCAATAAATGTATATTATTACAATTCATAATATGCATTGGTGTCGAAACAGACGTATTTTCATTGTCTTGTTTTTATAATTAAAAAAGGTTCGCGTCCTATAAAAAAACAGTTTTGTTATTATAAATTTTATTGCAACTTTTGACGTTTTTTCATTAATTTGATTTGTTTATTTTCAATGTTATTTTTTACGATTTGAGCCAAAAATACGCATCTAGCGTAAGATGCTTCTGAGAAAATTTGTAGAGATAATTTAGGCGAAAAATTTTGTTAAACAAAATGTTCTTGTAGTTTATGTCGTTTTTCTAAAAACTTAATTTTTTAATTTTGAATGTATTTTTATAAAAGAAGTTTATAACAAATTTTTTGATCTTTTTTGGGTGAACAACTTTTGTCTTTTCGTTTATTTTTCGTCTCTTGTGTGGTTTTCCAAAAAAAATTAATTTTTTTATGTTTTTAATGCTATTTTTTACGATTAAAACGAAAACTACACATCCTATCAGAAAGTGATTTCCAACAAATTTGTCGATATTTTTTGAATGCACATTTTTTGTTGATTTATCTTTTTTCGTACCTTGCGTCGCTTTTCCAAAATTTATTTTTTTATTTTTAGTGCTGTTCTTTACGAATAAAAAAAACTACGCGTCCTATCAAAAAGTGATTAATAACAAATTTTTCAATCTTTTTTCAATGCGCAATTTTTGTCGATTCATCTTTTTTTCGTATCTTGTATAGGTTGACCGCAAAATGGATTGTTTAATTATTCATTATTTTTTTATGCGATCAAAATCTGCATTTCCGATTTTTCATGAAAATTCCCAAATTTATCATAACAATCTTGTAAGGTGTTCAGACAGCAACGTTTTTCTCCTAGTTATTTTTTTTCATATCGTGCGTTGTTTGGCTTAGAATTTTATTTTTCGTTTTTTTTTTAATTTTATAAATGCTAGAACTTGATAATTTGTTTTTATCGAAAAAAGTCATTTGGATAAATTGTTCGTCTTTTTGAGTAATACGAATTTGCGTACATAGAATTTTCAAATCCTCAAAAAAGTGTTCTCAAAAATTTTGAAAATGCTCTAACTTTTTGAATTTTCATCCAAAATGGCTGGCTAACAAACTTGACCTTCAGTTTAGAACACTAGGAGAGTATACCGAAGGCCAATCCAAACTGTCAAAACGGACGTGGTCAAATTTTACACAAATCTAAACCTTCTCGGATGAGAATGTAAAAATACGTGAAATGCTTTGAGCCACAATTTTATGGGTCTTAACGGGAAAATGGATCCCAGGAAATCACTTTCAAACTTAAAAAGGGAAAGTTGGAGATGGTTATGGACGGAAAATGAGAAATTTGGTTTCAGGAATATTTTTTTTGGTCGGGAAGTGATTACGTGAGGAGACTTAAACCGGGAATGCCCGTCCGATGGTTTCTCAAAGCAATTCTCTAAAACTTTTTTTTCATAAGAATGGAAAGTGATTTGCTGGAAGAAATCCGTGAAAAAGAGGAACGATCCGTCCAGCGCGCGCCACTTCAACGCATCAGATATTTTTTGAAGTTTTGAAGTGATTTCTCAGGAACACTTGTCCAATCCGACCAGGGCCCGAGTGTCTTAATTAATAAATTGATAAGTGATGCTGAGTAGTGTCTTAACTAGAATTATTGCGGGTTGGAGATGTCCGGAGAAGGAAAAAAATGTCTTTTTGGATAGTGCGTTTCTATGTAATGTTAAAGCATCATCCTCTGATGCATTGAGTTTATCATAAAATCATTGGTGCCAACCAGTTTAATTAATTTAGGAAATTTATCGATTTCTTATAAAATACAACATGGAAAAAAATGCTGGTACCCGCTAAGGCAAATTAAGATCAGAGTCACTGCAAGGGTTGTTTAGAAGCCTCGGTGGCTCAGACGATAGCGCGTCAGACTTCCATGCAGGAGGTCTGGGGTTCGATCCCCGAGCCGGGTACCAATGGAAATTTTTCTATGTACTTCTACCGGCGTGTCTGTGGTTTGGAACCCACCTTAAACTGTAGATCCCCTCAGAAAAAACTGGATAAATGGACTCTTTCGAGGGCCTAACCTTGGGGGTCGAAGCCGATTTTGAGAAGACTCGAAAATGAGTCAGCGTTCCTCTTGCGCTTGAGGACTCCTACAGGGGGCACCACGCTCGATGTTTGCTGGCCAACTTCGAGTTATGAACACACACACATACACTTACTTAACACACCAGGTCAGTGCTTGGAATCTGTGCATCTTACTGATGACCTCAGAGGGATCGCTCCGTCCACCCTAGTCTGGTCCTTTACTGTGCGATAAGTGTGCCTGGCATCTGAGAGGTATAATCTCAGAACGTTGATAACAGCGAAACCCACCGAGATCCAAAAACACTCGGCGAAGGATGGCCGGATTCGGAGTACTGCCTTGAGAATAAACACGGGTATGGCACAATAGGCTTTATAGCTTGAGCGCCAGGGGTGGGACCTTATGCCCCCCCCCCCCCGCCTACACTATAACTAACTAACTAACTAACTGAGGGTTGTTTACGGAGGTTGTTAGAACAGCAATTCCTCATTCATTGCATTGCGGTCAACAAATCAGTGGGACGAACTACTGTGATGATATTGATATGATCTATTTCAGTATAGAATGGAAAGAAAGTTTTAACTTGGAACTCCTTCAACTGCGGTCCGTCCTAAAATGTTCCGATTCCTGAAAATAACAAACATAATTTTAGCATATCGTGAAAAATTCTCTGATTAAAATTTATCAAATTAAACTTTGACGCGTCCCAAAAATGTAATTCAAATACATGGCTTTGAAGTCGGAATATTCTCTTAAATATTTAATGATAATTGAGCTAAGTATTGTTCTTCTTTTTAAAATTGCAGAATCAAGTCCACAACCATCAGGTCATAATGAGCAACATCCAATGCCCCCGTCAACGCCAACCCATGGTCGAAATAATGTTAGATCAGTCATAGTTGATTTAGATCATCAAAGATATGCGCTACGCATGGATGATGGAAGAATTTTTGCAGTCACTCGAGAAGAGGCAATCCGGTGGGGTGCATTCTTAAGAGGTCGAGATTAATAGTTTTTTTTGTAATCCTAAAAATAATTAATGACCTCGTTATAATGACATGTATTTTTCTTACAGGATCAGGTCGACGATCCCTTCCTCAACAACCGTCACCACAAGAACCGCCCGTGTCAGTTTCTCTTCAGCACGGTGATATATTGTACCGGGGTATATATCCCGTTGGGAGAGTCCTAGGAGTGGTGATTCATGGAATTGGTTCAGGTGGTACTTCAAAAACTAAAACATAATCTAAAACAATAATTATTAGTGAATTCTGCCGAAAAAGTCTAGTTTTCTAAGGATAAAGTATTTCATGGGCTAATTCAGAAGTGGCCTGGATGCGCACACCTCCTCCCACCTAATATTCCTGATTCGAATTCTGCCGCATTAAGGAAAAATTTACGTAACTGACATTTTGGTCAAAAATGAGTTTTCGGTGTCAGTGAACGCGTGAGGAAAAGCTGAATCTAACAGTGGTGGTAAACATGAGTGATTGTAATTATTTATTGCAAAAAACGCTTATTAATAATTTCGAAAAATATAGAAAATGAAGAATTAATAGGTAAAAGCCACGCGAAACTTCTTGCGTGACCTGTAAGTCATATGAGGTGGTCGGTCCTATTTTCGAAAAAAAAAACGCTTTTGCTTCGCCTTTAAGAAATTAAAATAATTATATAAAATCCTAATATTATTAATAAATAATTTATATAATTAAATATTTTCATTCTTCAAATTATTATAATACATATTCTTAATGCAATTAAAAGTGAATTATACGCAGTTTTCCACAGAAAAATAGTTCTGTTTGCATGCCCAAGCTCGACTGACTAATTGGTAGAAATTATGCAAGTGACTTTCTGTAGCTTTTCAGTTCGTATTTGCCATAAGTTAAAAAAGTATGAGTATTTTTCAATAGAATATATTTAATTAATTTAAATTTGATTGAAAAATAAGAAACAGTCCATTCATTTTACCCGAGAAGTGAATTTTGATTACGGAAAATTTAATTCTACATTAAAGTTCATGGTCTGAACAGTTTTTCTTGATTATCTCAGTTTGAACAAATTTGCAGTTACTTTATAGTTTTTTCTTAGTACGGCAGAATTCTTAAGTGGAGGGGGGAGTCTGAATCCTCTGAATCTGACCCTGGGGTGTCTTATAAAGAATTAGCCGACCTTGCTCAAATTTTTAGTATATATAATTTTTTGATTTAATAAAAAATTTGTTGGGATTAAGAACAGAATTGAATATTTAATTTCTTCGACAATTATTATAGCATACCGACAATTTATTACAATTTAAAGTAGTTCGGTGACGATTTTTCAAAATCTTTAAATTAATTAATATTTATATTATATCATCAGCTCATCCAACATTCGAACCCCGGAATGGTGATATAGTGATACGCAGTGGAGCTCCTATTGCAAGATATCAGAATAATGAGTATCGCCCGTGGCGTCATCAGTATTGGGATTAGTTAAACTGCGATATTATATTTGGCGCTTAAAATTTTTTTACTTGTTTTTATGACTGTTTTGTAGAGTTGGAAGCAATTATAGCGTAATAAAAAAGTCTTTATCCAAAACAAAGTGTTTCAAATGGAATTTCTATTTTATGTAGTGAAACAACACATTTCACGACAAAAATGTTATCCTAAAAAAACAAACAACTATTGTACTGTTTATTGTAAATTTCAGCATATTGTAAGCTTAATTGAACTTACACGCTCATCTTCCCATATCTTGCTAAGCGCTTTTCGTTTATTATCTTCCACGGGTTTTTGATATTAATAATAATAATTTAAAAGTTGGGCCCGTCCAGAATCTAAATTAATGCCATAATTTGATGCCTATGTGACCTCAAGTTTCCCAAAACATTACCCTTGGAATCGTTTATTTTTAAGTTATGGAGTGGGAAAGTAAAACAAAAAAGTACTTTTTTCGAAAACGGCTTCACCAATTTTAATGAACAAAATATATGTTGTGAAAAGAAATACAAAAATTTTCAAAATATTTTTTTTTAAATTTCAACCATAAAACAGGTGAACATTTTTTTTACATATTTGCACAAATTTGTAACCATGCCGCACCATTCGATTATGCTAAAAAAAATTATGTATAAATAGAAAACTTGAGGATATTTTTCCCCCAAAAAATGGAGGTATAACTTTTAAAGAAATTTTAAATTAAATAAAATTTTTATCCGCATTTTAGGTCACATTTTTTTTTTTGTAATTTTGTTTTTAAATTTCACTGAATTTTATGATATATATTTTGTTCATGATAGAGAATTAGTGAAGAAGGGGTCGAGAGTGTACGCGTTTTTGTGGATCTCAAAGGCGCGTTTCCTTCGGTGGATAGATGGAGGTTGTGGGAGGCGATGGAAGAGATGGGAGTGGAGGGAGGACTGATCGAGAGGGTAAGGGAGATATGTGAAGAGACGAAAGATAAGGTAAGAGGAGGGAAGGGGATTTCGGAGGGATTCTGGATGGATCGGGAGTTAAAGCAAGGGTGTCCACTTAGCCCTACCCTTTTTGCGATTTTAATCGCGGATATGGAAAGTAAGCTGGAGGCCGGAGTGGTAGGAGGAGTTAGGGTAGGAGGGGTTAGAATTTGGTCACTCGCGTATGCAGACGACATAATGTTGCTGGCAAGAAGCGAGGAGGATAAGAAAAGGTTAGAGTTGAATGCGGAAAAGTCCAAGGTTATGGTGTTCAGAAAAGGAGGTGGAAGGGATAAGGAACGGGAGTGGAAGTGGAAGGGAAAAGCAGTGCAGGAGGTGAAAGAGTTTGTTTACCTGTGCTTCTTGTTTCGAAGAAATGGGGGAGTGTGGATGGTCACATAAAAGAGAGAGAGTGAAGAGGGCAAATGTGGTGATGAGGCAGGTGTGGGGGTTAAGAAAGATGTTATTCGCAAATGATTTTGGAAGGAGAATGAAATTGTTTGACTCATTAGTGATGATTGTGCTACTGTATGGAGTAGAGGTGTGGGGTTGGAAGGAAAGTGAGGAGGTAAATGGGACACAGGAGAGGTATGTAAAGTGGACACTGGGGTTGGCAAGGAACACGCCTAATTATATTGTCAGGAGGGAGACGGAGAGAACGAGTTTAGGGATTCCAACAGGGAATCGGGCGTGAAAATATGAGAAGAAATTTTTGGAAGAGGGGGGAAGTGAGCTAGTCAGGGGGTGTTGGTGGGAGAAGGAGAACAGGAGAGGGGGTGGGAAGATGGAGGTTGAAAGGGAAAGGTATTTTAGAACGAATGGACTACAGATGGCTGAAGTACTGAGAAGGATGCATGACGAAGGAAGGAAAGTATATGAGATGATTGTGAAAAATGACATGGAGGAAGAGAAGGCAGCAGGGGAGCAGATAATAAGAGAGTCAAGATTTAACGGGAACTATGGGTGGATTATGCCAAGGAAGAGTGCGCAATATTTTTGTGAGAAAGGAGAGAAAGGAAGTCAGGAGCTTCTAGCGAGGATGAGAAGTGGGTGCATGGAGGGTTTTAA
This sequence comes from Andricus curvator, assembly GCA_932195095.1. NCBI lineage: Eukaryota > Metazoa > Arthropoda > Insecta > Hymenoptera > Cynipidae > Andricus > Andricus curvator. The sequence continues at coordinate 332,579 of CAKNYM010051259.1, read as the reverse complement.
TAGGTTCTGGCTTTCTAGGGAAAAGAGGATGTGCGAACTGTGCAGGAAGGGGGGTGCAAGAATGGAGTGCTGGTTGGAGAAGTGCGTGGAAGTGGAAAGGAGTGGGATAAGCATGGAGGTATTGATGCATGAAAAGGGGGATAAACGGGCAGTAGTATGGGTGAAGGGGATGTTAAGTAAGATGAAGAAGAAAAGAAGGGAGGAGGAAGAGGAATGGAGAAGGAAAGATTGTAAATAGAAGATGAAGTAGATATAAGTAAACTGTAAATATTGTAAATAGTAGATAAGTATTAGGCATTAGCCGCGGAGGCAGAGTTTGCCAATGCAAGGCAAAGCGAGAAAGTAGGGACATGCGTGCAAGGCGAGGCGAAGCGAGGAAGGCAAGGCGATGAGAGCGAGCGGCATTAGAGATAAGGAGTGGATGGATGTTCGTTTTAAGGGTTAGTTTGTAAGAAAATTCTGTAAAAAATGGAAGTGTAAGCAAGTCAATTTTTTAAGGCCAGCAGGACAAAAAATAAACGTTTGTCTATATCTATTTTGTTCATGAAATCGGTTCATCCGTTTGCGAGAAAAATGCCTTTTTTGAATTTTATTGGGGGGGGGGGGCGCCATAACTCTAAAAAAATTAAATCCTAATCTTGACATCTGCATGCCTACACCCCTAGACCATGTGTGGATTACCAATGTGCACTGTAATTTATAGTTACATCAGAGACTCGATAGATGAACAATCTCGGGGGTTGCCTGAAAATTGCCTTGTTCATATAACGCGTACAGCGAAACGTAAACAGGCAGGGCCGCCTGAACCGTTCCCATAATATTGCGCAATCTACTTGACTGAGTAGTATAGTGCATGCGTCCCTTCAGAGGCGGAGTCGCAACCGTCTCTCGCCCTGCCCCCTGAGAAACTGTAGGGACTCGTCCTTCGTCCATGGAACCACTCCAAATGAATAGAGTACTACCGGGACGGCAAGCATGTTCGTTGCAGATACTTTGTTTCTCGCCGACAGTTCGGAAGACCAAATCTGCCGGATGAGACGTTTGTATCTGCATCGGAGAGTATCCTTTATAGATGTCACATCCTGAATGCGGCTCTGTGGCACGCCCAGGTATGTATAGGTCTCTCCAGCGCAAAGGTGTCGTATAGCGCTTCTGTCAACGAGCTCAGGATCTTCGGGGATGCCATTAAGTTTTCCTTTCTTCAAATTAACCTTGGCGCATTTCTCTAACCCGAATTCCATACCAATCTCTTGAGTGTACTCTTTGACAATTTTCAGAGCTAGATGTAGTTTCTCTTGATTCCTAGCATAGATCTTAAGATCATCCATGTAAAATACATGAGTGACCTTATGCTTTCGGTTTCCCAGTTTGCCGCAGAGATACCCTTCGGAATGGCGAAGTGCGAGAGATAGTGGCAATAATGTGAGGCAAAAGAGGAGAGGGCTCATGGTGTCGCCCTGAAATACACCTCTCTGAAAGGTGATACTGTTAGTGATCACACGATGTTTTCCAGATGAGATAGTAAATCTGGTTTTCCAAAGCGGCATTAATGTCTCTATGCACCTCACGATGTGTGGATGAACCTTTAGGCTTTCCAACAGACAGATGATAAGTCTATGGGAGGTTGAATCGAAAGCTTTCCGGTAATCAATCCAGGCCATCGATAGAAATCGTTGATAGTATGCTGCGTCTTTACAGACACATCTATCGATAAGCAAGTTCTCCCGACATCCTGCTACGCCTTTTTTTGAGCCACGTTGTTCATACATCTCTCGCCATACAGGTCCAATTGTCCGAACAATCCTATCATTTAGGATAGCTGTGAAGATCTTATACAGTGTGTTCAGACAAGTTATTGGCCTGTAATTCTTAGGGTCAGCTAAGTTGCCCGTCTTCGGCAGGAGCACTGTGCGCCCTTCCACCAACCACCACGGAATAGGCTCTTCCGACTTCAGATATGAGGTGAAAATTCGGGCCAGATTCTGGTGGTTTGAAGGAAACTTCTTCCACCAGAAGGTCTTGATGCCATCTGGTCCCGGAGCGGAATAGTTCTTCATGCCTCTTAATACGTTTTTCACCTCCTCGGTAGTGATAGGTGGGCATTCCTCCTCAGCCGTGATGAGGGCATTGCACAGCTCCTTGAAGCTGTTTATGTTTTTTGAGCCTTCTTTAAGTGGATGTTGGACTTCGTAGACTTCTCTCCAAAATGCTTCGACCTCCTCTGGTTTGGGCGGATGGTCGACAGTAACTGGAGGGTCTTGGAAGAGTCGAGATGGGTCAGACGAAAACTGTTTATTTTCTCTGACCCACCTCTCTCTCCTCCGCTCTAGACTTCTCCTAGCGTCAGATAGTACTCGCATTCTGTCAACAATAAGCTGCCTGATGGTCAGTCCTGCCAGATGTTATGTAGTCAATCACACACTGAATGCGGGACGCGTACTGTCTTGCCCAGCCTATCTGTGTGCTAAGTTGATGCATTCGTCTTTTGGTCTTATGATCAACCGTTGGTTTTGTTTTACGGTTTGCATCTGCCAAAGTTCTGGCTGCATTGTACACACTACAATTGATAGTCCAGAGGTCGGATTCTTCGGAAAAATCTCCACGAAGCTCATCATCCAGTTCAGTCAGATCTTTGGGCTTGGGAGAAACCTGAATGTTGATGTTTCTCCGGGTCTTGAAGCATCGTTCTCCCTCTATTGGATGCCTGTTCGAGGCTGGTCTCAGTGTCGCCTCACTTTCTCTGTTGCCGGCTTGTTCTGGCTGCGGTTGTGTAGGCGCTCCGCTTATATAACCCCTTTTCCGGAGGTCCTCGGCACGGTTTCGCAGACGGTTTTGCGAAAAATCCGAGAGCTCTGGGTGTTTCTCGCACCACAGAGCATGCAGTCGCGCCATGTAACCTTTTCGTTCAGGGGCCACACTGGTATCATAGCACTCCAGCAGGTCGTCCCTGAGTCGAACCGTCCACTTAAAAGTAACGAGATTCCGCCGGTCAATCGCATTGACCCCGTCTTGGTTGGCTCCCCCAACTCTAGGGTAGTCGGCATTGTTGTCCGACCCATTGTCGGGAGCCCTGCGCGTTCGATTGTTTTGAACCGCAGTTCCTACAACTATGTTTGGTGTTGTCATTGTTGTTCCCACGAGCAGCTAGGGAAAAGGGTTAGTCCATCCTTGTAGAGCTCCGCGTTCAAGGATAAGGCTGATACTCTGAGAGGTCGCCCGGTATCCCAGAGTCACCGTTTGAGACACCTCACCCAGGTGCCATTCAACTTTCGGCACGGTTGTTACGCCTTCGCTTAGGAGTTATTTCTTTGGGACCATCCCTGGACAATTGTCCGCGACTGCTTATTAATCATTGTAACCATATTCAGCAGAAACCCTTGGTACAGGGACCCTCTATCCGCAACCCGAGGACGCGTCCGG
>CAKNYM010051259.1:291343-310974 GCA_932195095.1 Andricus curvator | reverse complement strand
TCATATACTGCTACTATATCGTCCATCTGTATAAGGTCGTAATAAGCCACAAAATTTTGCAACCTATAATATCGGCATGAATCTTTTTTATTATGCAAGGTTTATGACTATTTAAATATATGATGCTTGAAAATAGAATTTTTTGTTTTACATTTACAAAATTATTCCATTTAAAACTAGAATATGCTACCGCGTGGAGTATGATGGTCTGTCTATCCTCATTGAAGATTCTTTTGTTTAAATTTGAATAAAGATTATTATAATGTTGGACATATTATAACAATTATTACCTGATATTAGCGATCATTTAAATGTTTGAAATAGTGCAAAAAGTGCTAAAATTAAAATTAAATTTTTGTTTCTTTGGAATAATGAAAGACAAACTCGATGTTCTCTTAATTAAAACTAGATAAAAAGCACACTGTATTTTTGCAAAGAGTTCTGAACTGAAGAAACTATTTTATTTTTCAATTAATTTCTGTAGATAGTTTTCTTCTGTATGAAGAGATGCAGGTGAAAAATATTAATCACAATATTTGTATACAGTTCTTAAAATGGTTATATGAGACAACTTTAAATCAGAAGTATGTGGAAATAAAACATTTGTTCTTGAACATGTTTCAAATCGAATAATATGAAATTAAAATCTCCGTAATTACAAAATTTCAAATTTAAACCTTTAACATTCAAGAATTTACAAGTTATCAGTTGTAAATGTAAGTCTTCAAATATGAACAATTTTGTATAAATGATTTAAAAAACGTAACTACTCAAAATTTAACAATATTTGACTAAAAGAAAAGATAAATGATTCTCAAGCGGAAACATTTAAATTTTATGATTTTAAATTGCAATATATTCTACAAACTTGAAAAAATCATTTCAAATGATTATTTCATGATCCTAATTTAAAAAATGTTAAATTGTATGAAAATTAAAATTGTTACAGGACTTTCAAAATTTTTAAAAAGTAGCAGAAATAATTTCTTTTTTACAGATTAATCAGTCTAATCGAAACTTTTAGTATATATTAAATATATTTGAAAATGATCCCCATGAAATTGTTCGATTAGACTATAATTTAAACAGTGGGCAATGTTTAGTACATGTTTAATATTTTTCCTTTTAATATACATTCCATATAGTATTTAATTAACGTAAAGATTTATAAACATTTCAATAAACTTCTTTCTCTCAATTTTTCTTGAATGAAGAAACATAAGCAATTCTTTGTGATCGAAATAAACCAAAAAATGGCCTTTTTATTGAAATATGTAAAAGTCAAAACACTTTTTTATATTAAATTGTTTTGTCCCTCAGGGTTTCATTTAAAAATGTTCATAATTTGGCCTTTAAGTAAAAAATATTAGCATCCATGAAAATATTAAAACTATGAAAGAAAGAGCTTTCTTCAAACATATCTGATAGTAACTAGTATTAACCTTTTCTTAAATTATGACATCGTTTTGAAAACGTTTAGAACTCTGAATATTTAAAAATGTGACAGTGTGGAGTTTTAAATAGTTTATGTTTTAATTTTTTTTTCTTCAATGAAAACAATTATTATAATTCCCCTTTTTTTGTAGTTCTTTTTGCCCTGTGATCCCTGGATCTCTGATGGCAGTATATTACAAGTAGATATAATATACTTTTTTCAAAAGATAATTTCAGATGTACCAAGGGTGCATTCGAGATGCCCAATGAGAGGAAGGTTCGCAGTAACATCTCTAAGAGACACAGAGCGCGGTTGATTCGCAAAGAAGCAGAGAAGATAGACTCAGCCAGTCCTATTCCTTTAACATCAAATTTGACGGAGTCCAATATTGATGAACTTCTCACCACTCCCGCCATAGACACTTCTTTCGAAAATAGTGTAGAAATATCCGAAGCTAATGTATGCGAAACTAGTAATAATGTTACAATTAATTTGATCCCCAATGAAGCAGGCATTCATGAAGAGTACCAAAATAGCGACTACGAGTCGGACGGTAATTCTGACAGTGACCATGATTTAGGTAGTGATTTGCGTGAAATTATTTCAGAAGGACATTTAGGGCAAAAAGTAACGAATACATTGCTCAAAGTCTTAAGGCAACACGAGCATAATGAATTACCGAAAGATCGACGAACTTTATTAAAGACGCCAAAAGGCATTGTTACGCATTCTAGAATTTTTTACTTTATATTATATATATTATTTTTAGGATAATTCTGTGGCTCACGAGCTTCTGGAACTGTATGGGCGATATAAATTATGACATAATGCGAGCTAATATGTAAATTAATCATCTATAATTTTTGTGTAACTGCGGTAACTTCAAAAATAAATGTCATCATTGATAAGTTTATGTCTAAGAAATTTCAGGCCTTTTTTTATAACTTATTACACGTTAAATTAAAGTGTTATGTAACATTTATGTAACCGGGTACTGTAAAAGTAACGTGACTCTCTCTGTGCATTCATGTTACATTACAAGAATTTGATTATCTATATAATGGTATGTGCATGGTACTCATAAATACCATTTTGGATAATCAAATTCATGTAGTGTAGCAAGCATTAACAAAAATCACGTTACTTTTACGTGACCCGGTTACATAAATGTTACATAACACTGTTCTATATTTCTTGCGTCACAGTTTGACAACTGTTACAGAATTGTTCCAACATTGTTACAGATCGTGTGTAACAAAGTTCTAGTATTGTTCTAAAGTTGTTATAGAATGTACGAAAGAGAGTTCTTAATTTGTTCTAGAATTGGTACAGAACATGTGCAACCGAGTTATAGATTTGTTCCAGAATTGTATCCGAACATGTGTCACAGCGTTCTAGATCTGTAACAGAATTGATACAAGATGTATGTAACCTAGTTCTAGAATTGTTCTAGATCTATTACAGAATCGTTACAAATTTGTAACTGAGTTCTTGATCTGTTACAGAATTGCTACAAAGCATCACAAATGAGTTCTAGATCTGTTACAAAGCATTGTAAATGAGTTCTAGATCTGTTATAGAATTGTTACAAAGCATGGTTCTAGATCTGTTACAAAATTCTTACAAAGAATTGTAACTGCGTTCAAGATCTGTGACAGAGTTGTTACAAAACATTGTAACTGAGTTCTAGATTTGTTCTAGAATTGTTACAGACCGCTTGTCACAGTGTTCTAGAACTGTTACGGAAATGTTGCAGAGTATGGGGGATGACATAGTTACTAGCTGGTTACTAACTTGTTAGTAACCTGTTCTAGAACGTGTTCTATTGTGTTCTAGAACAGTTACAGATCTGTTATATATCCATGTTTGCTGGGTATGTACTTGTTTTTTTTCTACATTCAAATTGCGATATTTAAGGACAGTTTTTTTTACTGGAAAACAAGTGTAAGTAACCAGCGGGGTACCTTTTTTTACTGGGAACGTTTTCGCCTTCCCTTCAGATGTATCGATCTGGACAAAGCATGAATAAAGGTCATAAGTATTTAGTTTTACAAACGTAGAATTTTATCATTTCTTTAGGTCATAAAATGTTGCGCTATACTTAACACTTTGTGTAGTCCGAAATTAAGAAGTGTGCAATGTAAAATTAACTTTATTTTCCAATCAAAATTTCCAGTTTTCGAACCTCATATTTTAAAAGTATTAAAATTGACTTAATTGTTCAATTACACTATACTCTATATTCTTAGTCTATAAATTCTCAAAATTTCTATTTATTTATCGCAGGCTTCACACTTCACAACCTTTCTCCTTTTTCTCGTTTTTTTTTTACTTAAATGTGAAATAAATTAATAGAACCATTAAGGAGACCGATATCCGTACATGCGATTTGGTCGGAACAACGGCACCATAAGTGCAAGGCCTGTAAGTAGTAATTACTCTTTTGTGAGAGCGCAAGCGTAACGTGTCCTCTTCACACGCACGTGAAAGTGCGCGAGCGAGAGAGCTTCTGAAAATAGGCTCGTTTGTTGATAATCATACGAATGATTTTTCCTGGATTAAGACGGCCACCCTGAAGTGCCTATTCAGTAGAAAGTTTTAATTGATACCTAATTGATAATCGTAGAACGTGAGAATTCATTTTTGCTTTTTACAGTTGTGTCAAAAACCAATTTTATATATTTTTCATTTTTTTTCAAGGTGGATTATCATTATATTGATATTTTGGTGCGGTTCATGCGGACGAAATGAGGTTATGCAATCCTCTTTTTTATTTCAGCGTTCAAAATACCAAATCCGTAAATAATTATATACTTACAAATTTTCTGATACACTCCTTCGATTATCGCAATCTCATAAAACTCTTTTTTCACATGAGTTGACACCGCGACAAAAATTGCCGGTTTGCAAAAAGAAAACAAAATCGCATAACCTGCTAAACGTACTTCACTCTTTCAAAAGTTGTCTCACTCATTCTTTTGTGGTGCGTGAGAAGAGGGCACGTTGCGCTTGCGCACTCACAGAAGAGTGATTACGACTTACACTGCCCTACAACGGAAAAACATAGTTAAGCGACATTTTTTCGAAAAATGAGTTTTTTATATCAGTGGAATCATGAGAGTAAGCTGCGTCTGACTATCGTGGTTAAAATTATAATTTGTAATTATTTATAACAAAAAATGAATGTTTAAAATTTCGAATATTGAGAAAATTGACCAAATGCAATGGAAAAATATATGGAAAGTACTTTGCGGTGCCTGAAATTTGTAAGAGAAGTCGAATACGTCACGAAATACAAGGGAAGAATATACGCAAAGCACTTTGCGAATCTTTTGTCTGGTAAATGTGGTCGCGAGCACGCTTCTTGTTACAAAATCAAAACTTCGCATGTGCTGTACGTAAAGTCTCAAGTTGTAAATGGGTCGAGTCGAGCAAAGATGTCCAAGCGAAGAAATCCGCAAGCGACATCGGCTAAATTCGGTAAGCAGACGATCGTTCGGAATAGTTCGGAGGCGCTGCACAAATTCATCTCCAAATCTCCAATGGTCACGAGGCCGCGACCTGACGAAATTGAAAAAAATATCTTGTAACGTTTTTGAGATTTATTCTCACTCTTGGGGCCTCAGGCTATGTACTGCTATGTTATTTGTTTCTGTACTCTTTAATAATTCAAAAGCTTATAACCGTTTATTTGATGTTCAAGATAAAAATTCCTAATAGTAAATAATTACTATGCCTGAACTGCGTTTAAGATTATTAGGAGGTTTATTTCCACGCTAAAGTGCGATCTGTGTCAGATTCAAAATTTAGTCAAAAGCTTATGTTTGTTTATTTACTTTTAAAAAAAAAGCTCCTGGCATAAATATTAAAAAGAGGTATTATTACGATAAAACACCTTGTTACTTAATCCTTTCGTTTACTTTCAAGGATTTTACAATTTTAGAAAATTTCAGATTTCATAGAATTTCACGGAATTTTATAATATTTTAATGCTTATCAGGGAATTTTTTCACAAGAATTTCGGAATTTCACAGTGTTTCGAAGATTTTCCAATATATGAGTGTATTTCCAAAATCTAAAATAATTTTAAAGATTTTGGGGTGTTTAAAATTATTCTAACGAATTTTTAATTTATTTCAGTAAGTTGAAAGGATTTCAAAGAATTTTCAAATATCCGTAACGGTCGGCTCTTATAACATACGAATGTCTAATCTGACGCTTGTCAAGTATTAGAGTTTAGAATCAGTTTCTTTCGTGCCCTTGAAGAATACAGTCGTATTTTACTTAATGTGTCAAGAAACAAATACAAATTCTTATGGACGATTATTTTTTAAATTATATTTCTGCATACAGACAATTTCGTTCATTTTCATAAAAAGTTTTAACCGAGAAACTAAAAGTGACACTTGAAAACTGGGGAAATTCAAGAGCTTCGTCAAAGACGAGTCAATTTTATCAATTAATATTAAATTTTGTGGCGAAATAATGAAATTACAGATTTTAAACTTTAGGTGGTGTTGCAATTTTGATATAATTGAAAATTGAACTATTTTTCTTGTTCCGTGGGGGGGGGGGTCGCAAATTTTTTATATCATAACTTAAATTACGACAAAAAACACCTTTTTACTTAATCCTTTCGCCTTCTTCTGGGTTTGTTTTCAAGGATTTTACAATTTCAGAAAATTTGAGATTTCATAGAATTTCACAGAATTCTGTAATATTTTAATGCTTATCAGGGTATTCGTTCACAAGAATTCCGGAATTTCACAGTATTCTGAAGATTTTCAAATATACTGGGTGTTTTTTTCAACTTGAGACATCGAAATATCTAAAAAAAAATACGCATCCTATGAAAAAATATCCCTAATAAAAACTTTTTATTTTCGAGGGGGAAAAGCGATTTTGAACAAATTTACCTCACCCCACCCCCCAGAAGGAAGGAGTGGGGGTAACTTTGTAATTTCAAATGGGAACCCCAATTTTTAACACAGATTCAGATTCTCCTCTATGCAATACGTAAGTTTTATTCGAAAATTTTTTTTCGATTTTTCGATTTCCCACACCCCCTCCTGGTGGTTGGGGTGGGGTAAATTTTTTCAAAATAGCTTTTCCCCCTCGAAAATAAAAAGTTTTTATTACGGATATTTTTTTCATAGGATGCGTATTTTTTGAGATATTTCGATGTCTCAAGTTAAAAAAACACTCTGTATAGTAGTATTTCCAAAATCTAGAAGAATTTTCAAGATTTTGAGGCGTTTATTTTGGGGTTTAATTTATTTTCTTACACATATCTCATTATTAGTAAGTATTGTTCAATTAATAGTAAAATAATATTATAATTATTATTGTATTCAAAAATTTTAATTTTAAATCACATATTACTTCGAATATAAAATCGTATAAGTGTTTCGAAGAATCCACGTCTATGACGATATTATAATATTCATTGTACTTATAACTATAATATTTTTCCTTCGTTTTGCCAGCGAATATTAAGCTTGCTTTTAATTAACAGCAACATATTTTTTACAACATTAAATGCGTATATACAGTCATATTATTTATGCTGAAATTTAGTTATAAAATGAAGTGCGGCTCTGAAGAAGTTCTAGCCCCCACCATGCCTCGCATGGCGTTTGCGGATTTCTCTTGTTGTATCGAGGGCCGACGCTCGATCACTTTACAGCGAAACACTCCGCAAGCGACTTTGCGTATTTTTTAGCTGGGATTTGATTCCGAAAAACTTCCCAAGTACATTTTTTAATAGAAATTGTTTAAATAATCAGTTTTTTATTGCAAAATCAGAAAGAGCAAATGCGTTTTACCAAAAAGGGGTACTTGCAATAATGAAAATGTGTTCCTATACTAAAGTTCTGAGCGCAAATGGTTTTTCTTGAATATCTCCGTTCAACTCGGAGAGCACCTACATAACTTTTTAGTTTGTACGGCAGTATAGGCCTGGCACTTACGGTGTCGTCGCTCGTAGCATATATCCGAAAAAATTTTCCCATGACAGTTCAGTCTTCTTATTATTCCTTCGTGATAGAACCCAATAAAAAAATCATGTTTGGTTGAAAGTTCATTCTTTTCGGTTAAAGAGTCTACTGTTGAAATTCTTTTTAGGAATTCACCTTTTTAGTTCAAAATTCAATTTTTTCGCTGAAAATTTAAATATTTCTTGAAAATTGAATAATTTTGTTAAAAAGTTAACCTATTTCGTTGAAAATTCAACAATTTGATGGAAATTTGTTTTCTTTTTTGGTATGAACATTCATCCCCAGATAACAATCGTGCGTCGCATTTTACTCGCACGCGATTAGTCTCACGTCGTGCGTGCACAAATGCTGCGTTCTCGATACACCGTGCGTGATGGGAACTTAAGTGCGATTACAAGGATTCGCGAAGTGCTCGCTCACGTGCGAGCCCAATGAGAGCCCAATGCAAACATGAATCGCTACAAATTTTAATTATAAATTAACAGTATAAATAAATAAATTAAAAATATTTTCATCTGGTAAAATTGTTAATATTAATAATGTATAGGGCAGAACCCTATTTTTAGTATCTTCCTAGAAAAAAATTGTTCATTAAATTATATAGTGTGAAAAACTATCTTGAAAATTAGTTTTTATTTTTCAATATCTGTTCAATAAAATATTTAAATCAATAAGAAAAAAAATATATCAATTTTATTATTTCATTGAATAGTTTTTTTTTTCATTTTTCCTACAGTCCCCTCAGCCCCTCACCAACCTTGCACTTCACTGATGACGGGCTACATTGCGCGTGTTTTCTACTTTTCTGGCGTCAGTTTTTCGGTTTTTTGTGCTGTGGTTTATCTTTTCTTAGTACGTGATGAAGGGTTTATACCACCTATTCATTTTAATTATGTGGTGTACATAAACAAATAATATATCCTCAATTCTTTGAACGTGGAGAGTATTGTTCACATTTGAGTTTGGCTCGAAAAATCATATTCTTTTTATTAATGATTATTCAGTACCAAGTTCAAATGGTATTTATCGAGTTATAATTTTCATATGTTCAACAATCACTTTGACAATCATTTTATTCGCTCTACGTGCTCGAATTTTAACCGCACGCCTGCGACGCACACGAAGTGCGAAACATATGCGACCACATGGAAGACACATCTGCGTGGTGATATGAACTCACGTAATGCCATCTCATCCGCACGCGTGCTATCCATAATGCTCGCACTGTGCAGGCATTTTGTTATCTGGGTCTCTTTTTAGAGATCTTCTTTGGTTAAAAATCGAACTGACTGGTTCGAATTAAATCGAATTAATCTGTTTCGGTTGAAAATTAACATTTTTTTTAGATTCACATTTTCAGCTTGAAAGTTCAACTGTTTTGTGGAAAAATCATATTTTCAACTCGAAAATTCAAAATTTGTAGGAAATTCCAAAATTAATTTCTTTGATTACAAATTCAATTATTTTGTTGAAAATTCTTCTTTTTTTTGAAAATTCATTTTTTTAACTGAAAATTTAACTACCCTATTTTTGTTTGCAAATTTAACTATTCCATCTTTGTTTGAAAATTTATTTTTAGCAGAAAATTCAACTATTTGGTTAAAAATGCATGTACTCTTTGTTGAAAATGCGTTCTTTTTTTGTAGAAAATTAATCCTCTTCGTTTAAAATTGATGTATTTTATTGAAAATTCGTCTTTTTGGTTAAATCCAACTGTTTTTTATTTTGAATTAAAATCTTTTTTGATTATTATTAAATTTTTATTAAAAATGATTTTTTTGGTTGAAGATTCATAATTTTAGTTGAAAATTCATCTCTTCAGTAAAAAATTCAACTGATTGACAATTCGTCTTTTTCGGTAAAAAATTAATCTTCTCGGTTCAAAATTCAACTATTTGGTTCAAAATTGGTGTATTTTGTTGAGAATTCATTTTCTACATGAAAATTCATCTTTTTGGGTTGAAAATTCAATCATTTTGTTGAAAATTAAAAAAAAATTTAATTATTTTGTTGAAAATCTTGTAGAAGTCTCGTCTTTTCGGTGTAAAATTCTACATTTCGGATGCATTTTTTCCTCTTTTTTGACTAAAAAATCTTTCTTGGTTGAAAATTCATCTCTTTTGGTAGAAATTTTATCTTTTTTCTGGTTAAAAATACAACCGTTTGTTTGAAAATTAATCTGTTTTGGTTGAGGATTCAACTATATTGTTGAAAATTCATCTCTTTTGGTTCAGCTGTTTTTGATTTAAAATGAATATCTTCTCTTGGTAAGAATATCAACTATTAAATTTTGTTGTAAAATTTTCTTTTTGGTAGAAAAATTAACTAGTTGGTTGAAATTTGAAGGTAATCCATAAGAAACAGTAAGATCCCCCCCCCCCCCAAGTAAATTAACGGAAAAATATATAAGAATAATATAATACATATATAATATTCAATAAAAACAAGTGAGTTAACAAAGTCTTCGCTTGCGTGTACTTACAATCTGATAGTATTTTTTATTAGTTTCAACTTCTATGATTTTATAAACAATTTTATTTAAAAACTTCCTCTTTTTGGCTATTTTCAATCAGTTAAACGTAGTTTTTCAACAAAATCTGTTGAAGATTCGTCAGAAAAAATATTATTTCCTTTAAAACTTTACTATGCAAAATAGCAAAAACGTGAATTTAGCAATAAAACTGGTTATAAAATAAACCATTTTTATCTTTTATTGCTTATTGTATAGTCCTACAATTTGAAATAATGAAGATTATGTATTTAAAAATAGCTTTATTTGTTAATTAAACTTGTTTAAACAATAAACTATTTTTGCCGGATAATAAACTGTTGTCGAGAATTGTTATTGAAAAGTTATTTTATCAGCCCATTCTATGCCAAAACAAAAATCCATCTGTTCAATAATAGCTCAAAAGTTAATTATTTGATTATTACATTTTTTATTATATTAACAATTTTTCATAATATTTAATAATTCTTTATATGTAAAAAATTAACCATTAATTTTATTTGCTCACCAATGTTTGGCACACATTCTTAGAAACTGTCTTGACTGATTTTAAGCAGTTTTAATGATTTCAAACAATTTAATCAAAATAGAATGTTGGAGATATTCAATAATTTTTGTCGATTTTTTTTCGTTAAATAAAAAGATTGGAACTCTTTTTTTTTTAATCGGAGCTTATAAACATTTTCTGAATTCAAGACAGAATCGGTTTTTAAAAAATCGGTTGAGAATCGTATCTTCTAGCTTTAATTCGTCCCAAAGTGCGGCCGTACTTAGAAAAAACTTATAATTCGAGAAAATAATACAGTCAAACCTGGATTTAGCGTCGGTTTTGGGGCTGACGGTCGGCGTCAATTCAGGCTCTCCGGACGTAAACAGGCAGGGGCGTATGAACCGTTTCGGTTGAATTTTAATGCGTGGTAAAAAATATTTTGAAAATTGTTGTTCTAATGCGGAGACAAGGGTAAACTAAATATTTAACGGAAATAAGGAAGAAAGTTTGCTGTTACACGTGCAAATAAATGTGTTTCCTGCTTACGTACTTTAAACGTTTGCAGGCCGTTGAGCATCTCGTTTAAAATGAGAGCATTCTTTTGAATAATCAATCCAGATACTCTTTCACTCGCTTGATTAAACCATTCGAAGACAGAAGTATCCAAAAACACATGACGATTTTCACCAAAACACCGCACGTCAACACTGCAAGCAAAGATATTGCTTCAAGTGGGAAATACGCACTGTTGCATATATAGCGCATAATGATAACGCAGTTTCATAACCAGGCATACGAAGAAGTTATTTAACATAAAATCACTTACTTTTATAAATATTAGATTAACGGTCCACGAAAAACACAGTTTTCACAATGCTCACGTCAACACTTGACAGTTTGACATTATAAAACACTACAGTGGGACTTCGATGCTTGAAGTCGATCGGACCTCTCTTTCTACCATGTGAGATAGACAGAGACGATCCGATTGTGTTCCAATGACAGGTCTTTTCATTGCGAAACGATCATACTCTCTATGTCGCTGTCTATCCAATACTAACTTCTTCCTCTTCTTCTTTGTTTACTTGGTCGAATCGTAGAGCCTATTGGTAGCTACGACAGCCCCTCAAATTCAGAAGAAATTTGAATTTCAATTAAATATTAACAAGAAATATTATAGTAAATAATTAATTTTAAACCGTAGTATAACATATTTGATTAAAATTAATTGATATTCACTGCTCTTCTTCATAAACATTGTTCCAATAACTTCGAGATACTACTTCGCGATATAAATTCGCGTGTCAGATGGCGCTGTTGTCAACATTAAAGACAGGCGCATTACTTACCGCAACGCTCCTGTTTTGTCAGGCCTGAGTGAGCACCGCAATCCCCCCGCAATTCCTCTCACCCATCCCCGCGGCACGGTGTTAATTCTCGGAAATGATAAATAGAGGCTCGCTAAATCCAGGTTTGACAGTATTATAAATTCTATGCTTATGTCCTGAAGTTAGCCCTCCATCTACAAACAGCCGTGTTTTAAAGGTATGTTTAACTTGTCAGTTTGATTTTATAACGCCCTAAGGTGACATACATTTTGTTTTAATAAGGTTTTTGGTAAACTGATGTAACAACTACAATAAAAAAACTATAATTCTCATGATTTAATTCAATTTTATGTGAAAGATATTAAAAAACGAAAACACAGGAAGAAAGCTTAGCTGACAATGAAAACACTAAAATAAAAATATCTCTTTAAAAAATCCACAGCTTATTCTAAATTTTTTTTCTCCAATAATTGCCGACTGCTAACACTCAAGATTATATGTCTGACAAGCAAGAAAAAGGTCCCTAAAAAAATAAATACACACATATCAATAAACCTTGCCATTGGCTCTAAATTTGAATAGTGCCCAAAATTTGAATTAAACCCTTAGCCCTGAGAATATATATTTTACAGGTGTCCTTAAAAGAAATTGTCGATACTTATTAATTCAATCCTCTGTAACGAAACAACTAAATACGAAACTAGTGCACCTTGCATACAAATATATCTTCAATAGGGTTGTTGCGTAAATTTCAAATATATTTTTAAATGCTGCATCTAATTCTAAAAATGTTAGTACATTTAAATTTTTTTTAATAACGTCACACCCTGCAAAACGCTTTACAAAGAACGCCCGGATCTGGTCGAAAAAAGTGTCGCTCTTTTACCGTTTTCAAGATATCGCGTTTTTTACCATCGAAAATGTCGCTTTTCTTCTACAAATTACAACCGTTGAAAAAGGGGTCGGGGTGCATTCGAATTCGAAACGATTCCGATTGGCGGGCGTTTATGACTCCCCCGAGCCGTTTTCAACGGTTTTTGGTGGGGACGTAGGGTTTGGGGGTGGGGGGAGGTTGCGGAACAATTAGAAAATGAGTCGGGGTGCCTTTGAATTCGGAACAATCCCGACTGGGGGGCATTTACGACTCGTAGGGACCGATTTTTGGTTAGGGGGGAGATAGTAGGTTTTGGGGGGCTTGTGGAGCGGCGTTTGTGAGGAGACTTCAGTTTGAATCGCGTTAATCATAAAAAATACATACAGTGAGTTTAAAGAAATGAAAGAAAATTGAAATTTTCGTTAGTAAAAATCTCGAGAACGATTTTTTTCACCAGATTCGTGTTTTTTTTCAATGATAACCTCAAATTTTTAGGCCCTTCTTTATACTTTTCAAACACGTTTTAAATATTAAACAAAAAAACCAGATGCCTACTATTTGTACTTGTAATAATAATGCAGTCGCTAGCGGTCATATTGATTCAAATTCAAAAAATATACTCTTTAAACATTAAAAAAAAATATTCCAGCTTATTTGAAAAAACTTTACTTTAGTAATTACATTAATTTTTTAGTGCTCTTTTAAGTAAAGTAGGGGAAAAAGTATTTGAAAATATGCAACAATCCCATTATCTTAATTAAAGAGAAATATACGCCTTACAACTATATTCAGTCTTTTTTTCAGGAATAAATTCTGTGGCATAAGTTTTATGAAGTTTCTTTGTCTTGTTTATCTTTATTAGAGACACGTAACTGCTTAAGACGTTGCAAGAGATTCATCACATTTGAACTAGGTGGATGAATTTCGGCTTGAACGTCTCCCAAAATTGGTTCTTGTCCTATATTTTGTGCTTGTCCTGAGTTCATCCTGACTAAGCGTTCTTCTTGCTCTCTTAATTCCAACATTCGTTTACTGCGTTCTCTTCGTTCTTTCCGTTGTAAGCACTTTTCACAAGAACTAGTGCTGTCTTTAAGTAATTGATAAATTGCTTCTTCCAATTCCGCCGCCAATACTTTAGGAACTGAGCTAGTATTCTGGACACTACTACACACAAATAAAGCATGTTCTAGTAATTCCTTACATTTTTGTCTTGCAACATCAGTTGTGACAATTGGAATTTGAATTACATCTGGATCTGCGAGTGGGTTTTCCATCACATCGTCTGCAATGCTTTCTGTTTTCTTCTTATCGCTACCAGCGGATGAAATACTATTCAGGGCTATATCTGCAACATTTACATTTTTAATTGTAAAATAGTTGGTGGTTTTAGCTTCAGGGTCGAAAATAATTGAATTCAAGTAAATAATAATTGAACCAAACGTTTCGGTACACAATGATGGCCTTCGTCAGTGGATTTATTTATTATGTGAGAAGTTGTAGGCTCCGGAAGCTACGATCATGGTTCCTTAAAGCAACCAATCCCGACGCAACTGGAACGTGTACGTCATCCGCTTCTGCTCCTTCTGTCCTAGAAGGTAAGCAAGAGCGGGAAATTTACGCGAGATAACATCGGGCAACACTGTTCCTTGGAGGTACCAATCTTTCTAGAATGTTATGAGGAACAGTGTTGACGGACCAGATGAAGTTATCCCAGAAGAACAGCCTTTTGCATCCGGTTCGCGATGGAATGGGCCTGACGCTGGCAAACCGGAATCATGTTGAGTTTGCTAATAAATGAAGCTTTCATACCTCCAAGACAGCCGATTATGAGAACTACAAGATGGACTTTGTAGCCTTGGTACAGCCTGCTCAGCTCGAAAAGAAGTGCTTGATATTTCGCCCGTTTTTCTTCCTCCTTTGTCGTGATATTACCATCGGCTGGTGCTGAGAATTCAATCACGTAAATAATCTTGTTCTTCAGATCTTGGAGGACAATATCAGGCTTCGTAGCACTGATACGTTTAGTGGTGGAGAATGAGAAATTCCAGTAGATCTTACACTGATCATTCTCCACAACGGACTCGAGTTCCCCCTCGGCGTATGGCAAGACAGGCAATAATAGATCAACACCATAGAAGTGCCTCAGATGGTAATATAACACTTTTAGAGCCGCATTGTGTCTCTCTATGTACCCGTATCGTGCATATTTTGAGCATCCACTGAGAACATGTCCAAGTGTTTCTGGCTCTTGCTTGCACCCTCGGCAGTTGGTATCGTCTACAGGTATATTCATTATGCGCTCGCGGTAAACTAAGGTGTCTATAACGCCGTCTTTACAGGCAAAAAGAAATCCCTCAGTCTCCGACTTTAATCCAGCAGACTTGAGAAACATGCTGGACAGACCCATCGAGAGCTCTTCTCTACATATAATGCCGTAGAATTTACCATGAAGGGGCTTGTCAGCATGTTCTCTTAGTAGAAGCGAATGTTCTGCTTCCTGTACACGACTTTTGAGCACCAAAGGTGTTAGTGATGCTAGGCCATGTGTAGTGTCGCTGGAATCAAATGGGAGGCCAAGCTCCTCTGCGGCCCTATCTGCGGCACGGTATAGAAACGCCGCAGCACTGACGACTTCATGTTGATGTACGAGTCGCATAAGAGAATCTGTGCTATTTAGAACTGAGCAGGCTGTAGCCAGAACTGTTCTGCGATGAAGACACTCCAAGCTCAGCAAGCCTCTACCCCCTTTATCTCGAGGGAGGTATATTCGAGGTACGAAAGATCTAGGATGATGACTTCGATGGATTGTCATCATCTTGCGTGTGCTTCTGTCAAGTTGCTTCAACTCATCGACGTTCCATTTTACAGCACCAAACGTGTAGAGCAGTATAGGAAAGGCCAGCATATATTGGTCGCCTGGATCTTATTCTTTCTAAATAATTCGGAAGCCCAAATTTTTCTGAGAATTTGGCGATACATTTTATTAATTATTATTATTATTATTGTGGTTATGTTACACAAATCATTTTTGATTATAAAAGACATTTTATTACATTTCAAATATATAGTTTTTAAAAATAATTTCCGAATGAGATACTAACCAAAGATAAATCATAATAATTTACAACTGAGCTGCCGGATCGAATAAGGGCACATAAAATTATTTCGCCGAGAGTGGGAAGACCTCTGGAGGCTTTCTGAAAAATTTTCTAATTTCAATTTTTAAAGACTATATCTAGATGTAGAATTTCATTGCGCATCATTTTTCCCCCAGGCAAAAAGTTTTAGCTTTTTTGGTTTTCTAATTAAAGCCAAAAAACTGACTTTTTTGAAAAAATCTATTTTAATTCGTTTTTCACTTCAACTCGTGCTCAGTCAGTCAGTTTTTGGAATTTTTAAATAAAATTTTCAGGGTATGTAGCTCAAAATGTCCTTTGACTGATACAACAAAAGAAATTGAAAAATTTATTTAAAAAAAATTGTTAATAATTTTTTTCTGATGCTTGGCGCACATTGGAATTCTCTAACTTCCAGCGTTTCGTTTATCGAGCGAATTTTCAGCAACAAAAAACTTCCAGCGAGAAAGTTGTTAGCAACAGTACAAAGAAGTTTTCTGGAAAATTTTAGCCCAATGGAACTGATATTTAAGAATTTATTAATGTCTCAAGTCGCCAGCGGCTATACGACTCGCGCGCGGACTGTAGCGAGAGTCTCAGATCCGAGTCTTAATACAGTTCACCGGCGCCAAAAATGAAAACTAATCAAGAAATCAGGTAATATAAAAGTATTATGAATGAATAAATAAATGAATGTGCATAATGTAAAATAATGTATTCATTTCATATTGGTTCTATTTTTGCGACGAACTGTGCAAAAGTAAAACAAAACATAAACATCTAATAGTTGGGATTCACCGGATTCCTAATTCCGCGAATTTTTTAATGCTTCAAATTCGTGGAATTGACAAAAGTGAAAGGTCGAGAAAGTGCACTTGTTTTTGGTTCGTATTGTAATATTAATAATCTAAAAAAATTTGAACAAGGATCTCATTAGTAATCAAAAGTTCAGAAAGCATAATATTTATATTAAAGACGTTTATATATTTTTCAATTATTGTAATATTAATTAAATAACGGAAAAAGATTTTCAATTGAAATAAATTATTTTAATACAATGTTATGTATTTATTTAATGATTCATAATACTTTGATATTACCTGATTTCTTGATTAGTTTTTATTTGTGGCGCCGGTGAACTGTATTAAGAATCGGATCTGAGACTCTCGCTACAGTCCACGCGCGAACCGCATAGCCGCTAGTGACTTGACACATTATTAATTTCTTAAATATCAGTTCGATTGGGCTAAAATTTTCCAGAAAACTTCCTCGTATTGTTTTTAACAACTTTCCCGCTTGAAGTTTTTTGTTGCTGAAAATTGGCTCGATAAACGAAACGCTGTAAGTTAGAGAAGTCTAATGTGCGCCAAGCATCAGAAAAAAATTATTAACAATTTTTGTTAAATAAATTTTTGAATTCCTTTTATTGTATCAGACAAAGGACATTTTGAGCTACATTCCCTGAAAATTTTATCCAAAAATTACAAAAACTGACTGACTGAGCACGAGTTGAAGTGAAAAACGAATTAAAATCGATTTTTTCAAAAAAGTCAGTTTTTTGGCTTTAATTAGAAAACTAAAAAATCTACAACTTTTTGCCAGTGGAAAAAAAGATGCGCAATGAAATTCTACATCTATATATAGTCTTTAAAAATTAAATTTCGAAAATGTTCCAGAAAACCTCCAGGGGCCTTCCCACTCTCGGCGAAATAATTTTATGTGCCCTTATTCGATCCGGCAGCTCAACTGTGATATTAACCAGATAAAAAAATCACCATTACACACAAAAAACTTTCTATTTGTAAACTACGTTCCTGGCAAGAAATTATGTTATTTTTTACAGAATAAATAAATCCATTGATGAGGGCCACCAATGTGTACCGAAACATTTGGCTGAATTATTAACTAATTAAACTCAATTATTTTGGACTCTAAAGAAATATCCACCAACAACTATAACACAATTTTGTTCTCGAAAATCAATCTAATTACCCACTGATTATTTAAATTTAAAAAACACTTTGGTAGAGTAACTTATAATTTGAATTTTATATTTTTCTGAAATAATATTCAATTAAATTTGTTATTACCTGCTGGTATAAGCTTCTTCCAATCTCTTAAGACTTCCTTGGCTAAACATATAACTTCATCGTCCAGGCTCGACTTTCTAAAAGTGTTCACTGCCAAGCCAACTCTGGTTTTCGTCAAAAGTTCCACCGTTACTGGAATCTTCCTCAAAGTTCTGAGCAGATCCAATGTTTGATCTCGGCACTGAAATTTTTCAATTGGTTTTGATCAACAAATTAGAAGAAATGTAATAATTTTCATAATTTTAGGGGAAACCATCCCATTTTGATAGGAAAAAATTCAACAACATTAAACTGCATCATTTTCCAAAAATGAAGAAAGATTTTCGTTATTAAATAAAGTACGTATTCAACTGAACATTCTTGCAGAAAAAAATATCACGAAATTAGTCAACTAGCTGTATTAAACATTTTCATTAGACTATCCATCAATAGATAACCGTTCGTGGGCATGACAGAATCCTCAATTCTCGATAATTATAATTTATCGTTAGTATACTTACAATTAAAATTAGTTTATTGAGTCAAGAATAGTTGAAACTATCATTATTTTACAAAAATCATAAAAACTTAAATTTTTGACATATTTTTTATCTCTGGTATTCCGTGAGATTGGTACACGATTTGTACGAGATGTTTAATCTTCATACCATTTCACTTGACTTCTGATGGCAGAAAAGTGCAAAATTTGTACATACCTTAGTCCTAAAAATGATATATTTTTCTTGTGACTCTTCAACACTAATAAAATGTCTGGCCTTGCTTATAACTACAAGATTACACTTACAAACTTAACGAATCAAACACGGAAAAAAGTGGATAGTCAGATTCACTTTTATGCATTGTTAAATTTAGGTTTACTTGTTCGCATTGTACAAGAAACAATTTACAGTTATTTGTGATACAAGTGCGCAAAATAGGTGATTGTGTGCGAGTGTGAATTTTGCAGCATAAGCCGCAGGCGAATGATGCAATCACACGAGTTACCAATCACCTATGCGCACGTGTATCACACGCTATTTTTTGCAACGCCCTTCCGAAAAAGTTGTTAAGGAGGAGGTAACGAAAAATACTACGAAAACCTAAAAACAAAGTTTCAATCATTAAAACATTTGTCAAGTTAAATCTAAATTTATTTCAAGAAGATACCAACACCAGTGTTTAAAGTTACCTATGCCAGTGTCTAAAGTACCTCATCTCGAAAATGGGCATGCGCAACTTTTTCACCAGTGCCTAAAGTAAGCCATCTTCAAACTGCGCATGCACGAAAATTATTCGCACACAGTCTGCTCAAATAAGGTCCTTTAGGCACAATTTAGAAGCATGAAAACGTCAACTTTAGAGGCGGGTGTTGCAAAAAATAGTTTTTGATACTGAATATGATAATGATCACCCAATATACAAAACTCAATGTCAGCATTACTACTTCAAATTGTAAAAAGAAAGATTACCAGAACAAGCAGCTTCAATAACCACTTGAAATAGTACAGTTGAACTAATTTTCATAGTAAGCAAAGATTTGTGAGTTTGACTTTTGAAAGTGAGTTCGATCTCCTTTTTCGCATTGCAATAAGCAAATGGTAAGTAAATAAGTTCAGTGGCATAATTAGAAACGCGTAGGCCACCCTCCGCAAAAATTTTTAGGAGGTCCGTTTGAAATTAAAAAAGAAGGCCGATTTATAACTTGCTTATCAGTAAGACAACAGATTTTCTCTTCTCAATCTAGAAGACAGACGCCCCCCCCCCCCCCCAGTCCTCGATTGATTCTGCCATAATAATCTTGTCATCTGCGAAAG